>OX333071.1:57550812-57769257 GCA_946863875.1 Alloplasta piceator
TACCGTCTATACTTTCGAAAAATGGAATAAACAAAAAAATCGATTTTTTGAAAATTGCAATTAGGGTAGACCCCTTAAAGAAGATTTTTTTGTACTAAAATTTTCTTCAAGGTCTATTTTAATAGTCTATTTTAGAAAGCCAAAAAAATCAAATTTTTTAGATTTTTTTAAGCTCCTTTATTAAATATGGCTATACAATTATTTTTGTCATGTTGTTGCATCCTTCGAAAATACAAAAAAAAATTTTTATTTTCATTCTTTGAATAATGTATAGATGACGCAAAAAATCGAGTCTTCGAAAATGTCTTGTTCCATGGCCGACAGTTAATCTCAGGATTGACGAGTCTAAAACAAAAAAAAATAAGAAGCATTTTAAAGAGGAAGGCTTTTTACACAACAATTTACCACTGTTAATGAAAAATCGATAAAAAAAATGGCGGATGTTTGAAATAAAGTGTGAAAAATGCAATTTTTCATTTTCATTTCAAACATTCGCCGTTTTTTTAATCGGTTTTTCATTAACTGTGATAAATTGTTGTGTAAGAAACCTTTCCCTTTAATAGTACATTATATCACAAGGACGTAAAAACATTTTCTGACGAGTGTGAGTTTGCAGGACGAGCCGCAGTCACACTCGTCAGAAAATGTTTTTACGCCGAGTGATGTACGATCTTTTATATCACGAGGTGCAATATGGACGTTTTCACGTCCGCTTGCAGACGTAAAGGCGTCCATTATTGTACTGAGTGATATAAAATGCTTTTTTTTTGTTTCAGACTTGCCAATTCTGAGATTAGCCGTCGGCCATGGGACAAGAGATTTTCGACTTTGGCGCCTTCTATAAATTATTCAAAGAATCAAAATAAATTTTTTTTTTCTTATTTGTATTTTCGAAGGATGAAACAATGTTGTAAAAACAGTTTTATAGCCATATCTGATAACAAGTGGAGAAAAAAAATCTTGAAAATTTGCTCTTTGTTTATTTTCCTAAAGTAGACTAGTACCTTAAGCATCGCAAAATTTGATTATCCAGCGTGTTCGATTAGCAACGACACTCCGATTTGATCGAGGAGGATTCTACACATTATTATTCTACACATGACACTTTCTACACAAAAGTTTCTATACACATGATTCTACACAAAAGAAGGTGCAAAGGAATAGTATTCTACACATTTTTTTCGTGCACATTTTTAGCAAAATTCTGCATGCGACGTTTTTTATCCAACCCAAAAAAACGACAGAAAATCTGCAACGCGGTTATCCATTCCACTAGTTTGCTAAAGGCTGTAATGTGTAGAATAATAATGTGTAGAATATAGAGGCTTCCTGATTTGATCTACCATCATAAATATTTATGCTAATCTTCGTCATACTGAAATGCGCTGAAAAAAATTATCGGTAATCTACAGTATGGCGAGCATAAATATTTATGATGGAAGATCGAATCGGCGTTTGTTGTCACTCGAGCGCGCTGTTTATTTAATTTTTAGTTGCGGGGTAGAAAAGATTTTTTGCGATACGAAAAGCTATATATAGGCTTGATGAAGGACTCTGAGGAGTATTTCGCGAGAGAGGCTGAGGAAGAATGAGAAGATGAGGGAGAAGAGAGGCGTGTACCCGAGGGTATATCATCCACCGGGCCGTAATGAATTCCACCCTCAACGCGGTAATCACGGTCGAGACTCACAATCAAGCGAAAACGAGTGAGAGAGACTATTATATATATAAATATATATATACTAGAATGATTTAAAAAAAGCGACTATTTTTTGTTTTTCGAAGAAACGCATTAAATACTTTCGGGAAGGTGAAAAAAGATGCCTGTTAAAATTAGAGCTCTTAATAAAAATATTTAGAGGTCCCTCATCGCATATTTTTATTTCCCATTTAAATAACACGGGAAAAAAAAATTTCAAACTTTGACATTTTATATCTCGGCTCCAAGTCAATGCACCAAAATAAACGACACATATACTTGTAGAGAATTGAACGCTCTACAAGAAAGATTTCTTATGATTTTTCGATAAACTCACTCCTTCAAAAGTTATTCAAGGTTAAATTTAAATATAGAGTAAATTTCACTTTTTGTTTTAGTTTCCGGCAAAACGTTGAAATTTATTACTAAATATCATAAAATCTTTCCTGAAACAAAAGTTTAAATTATATTAACATAAGTTTCTTATTTTTTAAAGAAATTACCAACATAAGTTCACCCATATTCACATATATATTAGAACGTGAATAATTTTTGAAGGAGTGAGTTTATCGAAAAATCATAAGAGATCTTTTTTGTAGAGCGTTAAATTCTCTACAAGAATATCTGTCATTCATTTTTATGCATTGACTTGAAGCTGAGATATTAAATGTCAAAGTTAAAAAAAAAAATTCCCGTGTTATTTAAATGGAAAATAAAAATATGCGAAGAGGGACCTCTAAATATTTTTATTAAGAGCTCTAATTTTGACAGGCATTTTTTTTCACCTTCCCGAAAGTATTTAATCGGTTTCTTCGAAAAACAAAAAATAGTCGCTTTTTTTGAATCAGTCTAATATATATATACAAAAGTGCACATAAGGACTTTTCTGATGCCTCAGCCTGGTCGAAGGTGTATCGAACAGCACGGAGAGTTTTTTCTACTTGTTGAGAGTGTTTCCTCTCTCCTTTTTAGCCCCTATTTAACTCTCTTACGCCAACGGGATCTCCATATATTCTTTATAGCCGCAATGTAAATTTCAAGCTCACCCTTGTGCATAACCCAGAGAATTCTCCAATAAACTTTCAATTCTATCTGTAAATATAGGGGAAAGTGGGGCAGGACGCCCCCCCCCCCCCCCCCCCCAAGCCGGTTAATACTTTTTGTGGCTTTCAACTATCAAATCAGTTTAATTTTGTATCTTGAACGAATTCACTGACATTTTGACGAAATTAAAAAAAAATATCTGGGGTAACACGGTCCCCCTCTAAAAAATGACCATTTTTTTTCTTTCTTAAAAAATTCTTTCTGACGTTAAAAATGTTTTTCTTTTTGATGGTTCATTTTACCCCTGATGTAGTGCATCGGACTTAGAATGGATGAATACATCAAATTCATCATAATGTGAAGAAAAACAAAATTTCGGCTTAAAAATGAGTCAATGCATCAAATTTATGATAATTTCTCCCCTGGTATTGAAAAAAAAAAATCAAAAAGAAAAATAATCAAAAAGGAGAACCGATTTTTCGAGCATTTTGCACAATTAAAGAGCTTCAAACTAAATTGTTAATCGTTAATTTTTCAATACGATATAATTTATAACATCAAAGTGTCAGTTATGCAAGAGGACCAAATAAAATAAGAAATTAAACTGAAATTTGAATGAATAAGAATTCGATCACTTTTTTTGAAATTTATGAAACCTCGGTTAGTGTGTGGAAACAAATTTTGATTGTGGTATAAGATTCACATTTTTTTTCGCGCGAGATTGAAACCACGAGAGAGGAAGAGAGAGAGAGAGAGAAAGGGAGAGAGAGAGAGAGATGCATTTCTGTTGCTGGACCGCGAATAGCCGCATCATACGCACGCTATCATTAGGAGAAGCAAAAGAGTAAGAGAATGAAGGATGAGCGAGGGAGAAAAAAAGAGAGAGAGAGAGAAGGAGAGCGGGAGCCCAGAGAGACGATGGATGGATGGACGTAGCACACTCTCGTCGGTAGCCCCGACTCGCGCCTCGGGCTACTCTCGTCCTTTTTATATATAATATTGTATATGGGTGTATATATTTTTATATGTATATAGGGTTTTTCACGTCAACTCGATGAAACCTCCGAATCATACAAATTGAGTTATTTTGGAAATTGTATCTAATAAATGCGAAAAATACTATAAAATTATTCAAAAAATTTGCAAATAACATTACTCAATATTTTGCATTGAAATTGAGATTAATACAAAATATTGAAATATGAGCCTGATAATTTATTTGTTTACTATTTCGATTATCTTACACATTATTTGAAATGTATTCCGAGTATTTTCTATTAATAGGAATGCATTCCGAGAAATAAATGAAAATTAAACAATTTTTCATTATGCTATTTTTATATTTTTCATCATTGACAAAGAAAAAATTATTGGAAGAATGAGTTCCGTGAAAAATAATTCTTCTGCATTATCGTTATGATGTTGTACAAGAAATCGTTTGAAAAAATAGCATAAAATGGTAAGAATTTTTTTGTATTACCATGTATTTAAATATTTTGGATAATAAAATAATTATAATGCAAAATATCGAATTTCTTGAAATCCAAATAATTTCTGTTTATAACATTTTTCATTGGACCCATTAGTTTTTTTTTATCTTGTATCACACTCGATCCTATTGCATTATTTGTTCTATAATTTCTCAATCCACATTGAAGGGAATATAATGAAAATTTGGTGCAAGCAAATCTAAAAAAAAGGCCAAAATGGTAATAATTTTTTTAACAACGAATTATTTTGATATATTAAATAACAAAAAATAATTATAAGTACTTGTGTATAGAAAAAACCTCACACTGAGAAAACAGTTTATTTGTTGTAACGAAATATATTTAATTGGCTTTTTTACTCAAATATTCCTTAACTGTTACAAGATTTGTTAGTCGTTAAGAAAGGTATTTTATTTGTGTCAAAATAATTTATTAACTGTGAAAAAATAATTGATTTCGCTACATTCAACTTCACATTTGTTAACAGTTAACAAATGCTGGTACATTGTTTTCTCAGTGTTCTTTCGGGCTATTTTTTTTAATTTGTTTCTTTCATAAAATTATCATTAATTCCCTGAGAATACAAATTTTTGGGAATTGTAAAGAAAAAGTGACTGAAAATGCTCGACTCTATTATGGAATTGGTCCAAGAATAAATAAATAAATAAATAAATAAATAAATAAATAAATAAATAAATAAATAAATAAATAAATAAATAAATAAATAAATAAATAAATAAATAAATAAATAAATAAATAAATAAATAAATAAATAAATAAATAAATAAATAAATAAATAAATAATGATCATAAGGAATCCTTGGTACATTTGGCACGGAAAGTCCCATATAAAAATCGCCATAGTATGTAGAGCACCTCGTGGTCTCTCGCACGTGTATTATAGGTGCCGGTACTCATCATCCCTTCGCCCCTTTACCCTCCTTTCTCCGCTGATGCTCACTCTCTCTCTCTCTCTCTCTCTCTCTCTCTCTCTCTCTCTCTCTCTCTCCTCTCTCTCTCTCTCTCTCTCGTCTCTGCAAGACCTACATAAGGGATCCTCCCACTCCGACGATTTATACCCACGCACCGCGGTATGTCGTTCTTTCTCCTTTTTACTTCATTCCTTTTTTTTACCCCCACGCCTCTTGTCCTCTTTCTTATCCCTTGGAGCTTGGATAATCATCGTTCTCTCGTATCGTTGCGGAGCGAGAGGGAGAGATAGAGGGACAGAGTCCGAGAGGAGAAGAAGAAGGAGGGAGAAAGAAGCATGAGGGCTCTTATTTTCCCTCACCCCGTTTTTGGTAGCACATCACAGCGCCAACAGCAGCAGCAAACTCATGAAAGTGCAAGGCTGCAAAAGTTACTGGCGAGCTGTTTTTCCTTTTTTCTTCTTTTTTCAAACTCTTTGCCCAGAGATAATGTTCGTGGAAGCATTCTAGGCCAGAGTGCATCGCAGGAGGAGGATAGGGGGCGGCACAGTCGCTCTCGCGATGCATTCCACTTGTAGAGGGTATATATATATATAATGAAAGCAAAAAGGGTCCGAAAGGGCTGCAAGTTGCAGCGTGGAGAGAAAAGTAAAAGAAGTTAACAAATGTAAAAACGGTTCAGAGCCTCGTGCCTCGAATGTATACGCATTTATATATATACATATATACACTGCCGTCCAAAAGTTTGGAAACACTCGCCCCGAATCCACGCCGCACAAAATGTTTCACTGCTCTTTTAAAAATGGAGATATTTCAATTCAGGAAGCAGTATTCCAAAGGAAACAGATACGGCTTTATTTCTCTTTTTTTTTTAATTTCGATTTTTTTTTAAACGGATACGCCTTCTGAAACATGGTCGGTTTGCGACTTTTTTTATTACGTTGAAATTTTGGTGCACGTCTCATGAAAATTGGTTTGAACTATTTTTCACGTGGAAAACTTGTGGGGGGAGTATAAACTTCAATTTCGTTTTTTAAAAAGTTTCGTACGATTTTTTTTCGCAAAAATATTCAATTTTTTGCAAAAAACGACCATATTTATAAAATTTAGTGTAACTCTGAAACTACTGAATTTTCGTCAAATCACTAAGAGGGTAAAAAGTTGCATGCAATTATTCTGGATTCGATGGAATTTTTTAAAAATTTTTGTTTGATTTTTTTTTCCACGAGATATTTTTTTATCTTGAACAACCGAATCTCTTACCTCATCTATATGAGTTTTTCGATGAAAAAGCCATGTATAATGAGGTTCTTCGATGAAAAAGCCATGTAGATGCGGTTCTTCGATAAAAAAGCCGTGTAGATGAGGTAAGAGACCCGATTGTTTAAGGTTGTTTAGAAGCAAATCACGTTTAATGAGAAAATTCTGAAAATTTGGTATGTTTTTCAATGAAGTATTTAAGAGGTCGTGTAAAAATTTCACGACGATTAGGAAGCTCGTTATCGAATAATTAAAAGATTAACAAATTAAATAAAATTAAATGTAGTCTTGAGGAAACTGATATAACTTTGCGATAAGTTTATTTTTGACCTCTCCATTTTTTAATATCCACAATATACTGAAAGCAATGAAAAGAAAACGAAGTTTATTTATGAATATTTTTTTTATTCGTGTAAAAAAGTGTTTTTAACAAAACGTTAATTTCTTAATAACGAGCTTCTTAATCGTCGTGAAATTTTTACAAGACCTCTTAAATACCTCATACAAAAACATACCAAACTTTCAGAATTTTCTCATCATTTTTTATTTTAACCCTTAAGGAGGTTGAAACAATGATGATAGAATTTGGAAAATTTGGTATGTTCTTACAAGAAGTATTTAGGAGGTCGTGTAAAAATTTTACTACGATTAAGAAGCTATTTATTGAACAATTAACATTCAAAGGTTTCATAGCTTCTAAAGAACCTTAAAATAAAAAATATCGCGTTGACAGGCAAAATTTTCGAAAAACAAAACATAAAAAAAAAAATCGGTAATAATTTAATTGAATCCAGAATGATAGCATTCAACTTTTTACTTTCTTAGTCATTTCACGAAAACCTTGTAGTTATAGAGTTACGCTACATTTTATAAATATGTTCATTTTTTGCGAAAAACTGAATATTTTTGCGAAAAAAATCGTACGAAACTTTTAAAAAAACTAAATTAAAGCTTGTACTCCTCCTCGCAAGATTTTCACGCGAAAAACAGTTTTAAAAAATGTTCATGGGTGGTGCACCAAAATTTCAACGCCAAAAACAAAAGCAAAAACACGACCATGTTTCAAAGGGTGTACTGTGGGTGCAAAAAAAATCGAACAATTTTTTTGGAAAAAGCGAAATGAAGCTGAATATGTCTCTTTTGAAACGCCGCTTGTTGAATTGTAATATCCCACACAACAATAATACGTCCCAAGTACGTCTTTCAGACATCACGCCAATTATCCCGTGATGGTAATGGGATGGTCCCATGGGATTTCCATGGGCTCTGAAATGTCCGCAGTGATTACCGCAATAGGATGGTCCTACTGCCGTCCCGGGATGTCTTTGGGATGTCTTTGGGACGTCTATTGGACTGCCAACACAGCAGTGGATAATTATTTTTACTTCGATTTAATGTTAATTAATTTTAATTAATTAATTAAATTTCAATAAAATACGTACAGTACAGAGGGAGACAGCAAATACTCCTTGTAATATGACCTCTTTTGAGGTCTGACTCCTTTCGGTGTCAAATGTCCGTGTTCACGCTCGGCTTTATAAGCATTCTATTTGCATGATCCGTATGTGAGAGCGTTTGCCATCTCGCGGCGAGTCTGAAACTAACGCCGCGCAATGGCTGACCTCCTACAGACGTCTCTAAGAGAGCCCGCTGGGATCATCTACACACGGTTACGGCAGGATATCCTCAAGACATCCCATATTAATCTCGCGTAGAACAATGTCTTACCGGTACCTCTCAGAGAAATCTCTAAGAGAGTGCACTGGGACCGTCAAAACACGGTTACAATAGGATATCTTCAAGACATTCTATATTAAACTCGTGTAGAACAATGTCTTACCGGTACGTCCCAGAGACATCTCTAAAAGAATACGCTGGGATCGTTAAAACATGGTTACGATAGGATATCCTCAAGACATCCTATATTAATCTCCAGTATACCAATGTCCTACTAGTACCTCCCACAGACATCTACAAGACAGTGCGGTACGATCTTCTATACACGGTGACGGCAGGATATCCTCAAGACATTCTATATTAATCTTGGGTAGAACAATGTCCTACCAGTACCTCTCACAGACGTCTATAAGAGAGTGCGTTGGGATCGTCCAATCACGGTTGTGACAGGATATCCTTAAGATATCCTATATTAATCTCAGGTAGAACGGAATCCTACCGGTACCTCTCAGAGACGTCTCTAAGAGAGTACGCTGGGGTCGTCTAAATACGGTTGCAAAAGAATATCCTCAAGACATCCTATATTAATGTCGAGTAGACCAATGTCCTACTAGTACCTCCCACAGACATCTACGAGACAGTGCGATACGATCGTCTACACACAGTGACGGCAGGATATCCACAAAACATCTCATATCAATCTCGGGTAGAACAATGTCCTACCGGTACCTCCCAGAGACATCTATAAGAGAATGCATTGGGATCGTCCAAACACGGTTGCGACAGGATATCCTCAAGATATCCTATATTGATCTCGAGTAGACCAATGTCCTACCAATACCTCCCACGGACGTTTATAAGAGAGTGCGTTGGAATCGTCCAATTACCGTTGCGACAAGATATCCTCAAGACATCCAATATTAATCCCGGGTAGAACAATATCTTACTGGTTCCTCCCATAGACGTTCATAAGACGTACTATCTTGGCAGGACACGAATGGGACTATCTCGGGATGGTCCCTGGATCAATTTTGCTGTGTGGGATCTTCATTTTCAAAAAAGCAGTGAAACTTTTTGTGCGGCGTAGGATCGGGATTTCCAAACTTTTGGACGGCAGTGTATACATAGTATGCGTGTGTATAAGTGCTTAAGGGCCTCTGAAGCCCTTTTGCGCAGAATTTTTTTTACCATACCTCAAGAGAGAGCCACCTGTAGACGAAAACAAGCGCGCGCACGAGAGGGAGAAAATACGTTTCGTGGGGTTTTTATGCTCCCGGAGGGGGGGCCTCTCTAATGCACCTTTAGGGCAACTCCTGGAGCACGCCAAGCGCGAGTCTATATTCGAGTTACAGGGGAAAATGAAAAAAAAAAAAATTATATGAGCGCGAAAACAACGGGGAATGCATCGGCATTTTTCGGAAGTTTGGAGAGCCTCGAGGGATAATGAAAAATAATGTATAATATACACGGAAGGGTTTACAGTGGGCTAAGAAAAGAAATGGCGCAACTTGGCTGACTTTAAGGGTCAATTTGAGCGTCTGCCGGGTATAATAACAAGCGTATATTATTGAGCTTGTTCTTATTTGGAGGTGGGCGAATTTTTTTCAACTGCATCGAATCTTCTATAAAGAATACTTTTTTAATGCCAGAATTTTTTCAGATTTTCATTTCAAGGTTATTTTCACCCCCAAAAAGGGTAAAATTTGCCGTTAGATATATACTCGTTCTTTAAAAGCCTCAGTATTTAATTTATCGCGGTATTAATTATGTAGGACAAAATTTTTTTATTGAATTTAATTTGTGAAAAAATATTTACTTTACTTTCCTCCAAATTCTCAGGATTTCTGTTAAACAAAATATTTAAAATTGTATTAAATATTTGAGAGGAATTTTACATCTGTTTGCTGAGGTTTTGAATTCTCTCTTCTAAGTTACTTTCAATATTGAACTTATTTTTCATACATTTTTAAAAAATTTGAATTCATATTTTTTCCTTCTTGTTATTACAATAATTTATTTTCAAAGTGACTGTTCGGAAATTAGAGTAATCGTCCCAGGCAATAAAATCCAACTTTTAGGTATGATTTTTTTTGCATCCATACTTGGAGTTAATATTTTGACACTCCCAAAGTTTGAGTTGATGCCATCGACTTCATTTCACAAAAAAAAATTGAACAATTATTTAATCTGGGTTTTCATGAGAATATGTACTTAATTAACTTTCAAGCGTGTTTTCAATGTTCGAAATCCAAGTTCTTGGCTTTAAAAAATTCATGTACACTCATGAAACTATGGTGAATCCATACCCATTGGCAAAAAGAAGGGTCATCGGCTCGCAGAACAAAAAAAATCAAAAAAGCATAACCTAGCACAACTGAACTCAAAGCAGTGACCATTTATCATTATTCTTGAATAAAATGAGTTTATATAAAATAGTTTGTGTCCCAAAAATAAAATTACCTTTTCATATTTTATTATAAAATTCATGTCATTTTAATTTTATGAAATTTAGACCCTCATTCCATTTGATTAGTGCACGCAGCAAGACGACTACCTTAACGGCAGTCAGCAGGTCAAAAAGCGATTTTTCAAGAATTTTTTCTGGAAAAACGTTTTGATTTATTAACGTAATAATTTATATACATATTTTTGTAACTTTCAACTTTATTTTGAGATTTCTCTTTTTAAAAAAATGTTTATTCTTCAAGTTACTCTAGCCGATCTCCTAGAGGTCCTCTAAAAAAGGCTTCTTGCGGTGAGCACGATATCTCTGAATTGGATCATTGAAAATAAAAAAATAAAAAAGATTTCGTTAATATAAGGTATAATCTAGTATTTAATCGAAAGAAAAAGCAAAATATTTATTTATAACAAAATGACAGGTTCTAAAAAAAATTTCGATTTTTGATGAAAAGTTTGCTTTACATTGTTTATAAAACGGAAAATATTTATCGGTAGAAAAAACCTTCGATTAATTAGTAAAAAATATATTCATAAAGCTTGTGTAAAAATTTGTGACTGATCGGTTATGCCGTTTCTGAGAAATCTGGCTCACCGAATTTAAAAACACTTTTGAGAACAACGCGTTTCATGTTTCAAAAACACTTCACACGTAGTAATTATGGGCTTACAAATATGCTTATAACTTCGAAAATATTCGTCGGATTGACATGAAATTTTCTGTGTAGGAGAGGGTGGGGCACTACGGCCCCCCTAAGCCGGTTAATACTTTTTGTGGCTTTCAATCATCAAATCAGTTTATTTTTGTTCTATCTTGAACCAATTCTATACCAAAATTATACAAAAAAATTTTATTTTCAAAAATTTCTTTCAACGTTAAAAATGTTTTTCTTTTTGATGGTCCATTTTACCCCTAATGTGGTGCATCGGCCCTGAAATGGATGAATACAGCAAATTCATCATAATTTGAAGAAAAACAAAAATATTGTGACCTAATTTTTTAGGGTGGTCCATTATGCCCCAGGTATCGTGGATTGTGCTCCAGGGGGACCGTAATGCCCCGACCTCCCCTATTTAGTACTTAAATATATGTACATTACGCATAGGAAATTCAAACAAGTACGTTTCGCGTACTCGTTGGAGGGCTTCGCCCCCCAAACCCCCCCGCGCTTCGCGCGCCGTTGTCGTCGTGCTCCGCGCTCCGTGTTCTTGATCATTGTCTTGATTTATTCGGTATGGAAATACTATATTGTTTTCATGTTACTACACATCGTTTTTGATAATATTGAGTCACATGTTTCTTCCTTCATAGGTGCAACTGTTCATAAAGTTGGTGATCGAATTTCAAGGCTTATATTTGTAGGCACTCATAACTTTAGAATATAAGGATCATACATTTTGTTTTTGTGATATATTTTGAATGTTGGTTAACATGTCCCTCAGGGACGTTTTAATAGGCACTCACAACGTAATTTAAACTCTTTGATTCATTGTAAATATCGAGTAGTTGAATATATTCTATCAATCATTATTAAAAAGTCAAATTTGAATATAATCAATATGATATGAAAGTATCTAAACAATCATATCATTTAAATGTTTTGATAGATTATATTCACAGAATTGTTAAAATATTAGGCATCAATGAAGAATATTAGTGACACTTGAGATGGGCATATTTATCATAACACTCTAATAATTTAATGATTATTAGTCCATTTAGAATAAGTAAAAAAAAGGTTTAGGTTATAAATAATGCTCAGATTCTGTTTTTTCACGTTTTAAACGCGCGGGTGATTGCCATATTGCCAACGGAGCGCAAGCACACAAAAGAACCAAGTATTTTTTATAAGAGAAATATGGGTTTTGAATTTGGCGCGCTCAGGTCGTTTTTAGTTTCTCTTTTACTCTGTACGTGGCGTAGCGGCGTCGTGACGTACGTGGCGAGGTCACGTACGCAGGTCTATGCTTTACGTGAAAGTGATATGTGCTTGTTTACAGTCATATAGAAATTCTGTCAGTGAGAAAAATAGTCTTTTTTTTTGTTAAAAATATTGTTTTCGTGCAAAAGTTATTCACTTAGCAGTGTCTAATTGGATTGAAACTTCATAGGACATTTGTTCATAATCACATACAGAAATTCTGTAAGTTAGAAAAAAATTCGTTCGTGAACTTTTGAGTTCCAAGTGTACATGGACAGAAATGGCAGTTTTTTGGTTAAAAATTGTGTTTTTTTTTGCAAAATTGTAAACTTAATGGTGTCTGATCGGATTAATACTCCGTGGGACATTTGTTTACAATCATATACAGACATTGTGTGAGTTAAAGAAAAAATCGTCCGTCAACTTCGGAGATCCAAGTGCATATGGACAGAAATAGCTGTTTTTTCGTTAAAAATTGTGTTTCCTTTGCAAAAATTGTAAGCTTAATGGTGTCTGATTGGATTCATACTTCGTGGTACATTTGTTTACAATCATATACAGACATTGTGTGAGTTAGAGAAAAATTCGTCCGTGAACTTCGGAGATCCAAGTGCATATAGATAGAAATAGAATTTTTTGGTTAAAATGGTGTTTTTTTGCCAAAATTGCAAACTTAATGGTGTCTGATTGAATTCATACTTCGTCAGACATTTTTTTACAATCATACACACACATTGTGCAAGTTAGAAAAAAATTCATTCGTGAAATTCCAAGTTTTAACTACACATGGTCATAAAACATCTTTTTTTGCTTGAAAACGGCTATTTTTTCCAAAAATCTTTGTTTTACAGTATCCGTTTGGATTTAAACTCCTTGGGCATAGAGATTACAACCATATGCAACTACTCTCCAAACGAAATTGAATTCCGTACACCGGTTTCTGAGATCTGGGTCTGGACGGACATCCGACGAAGATTTTGAGGCGATTGTAATAGGCACTTTCTGTCATAAATGAGTGCCTAAAAATCGTTTTTTTGGTAATCCTGATTGCGTATAACCCCTTAATCATCAAAAACAACAACATCGACGATGAAAAATTTCTTTGCATGGTATCTTTACGTGGTATCTTCCCCCATAAACGCGGTATACATACGAAAATATCCTGTTTCAAGACTTCGCGTTATATGGCAAAAAAAAATGCAAATGTGTCCTTCGTTTATACTGTATATTTTTCATATACGGTTTTGCAAGACGCGTGGCTCCAGGCTCTCTTCCCTTTCGAATACCATGTGCTCTCGTTCGGATTTTAGGCTCCTCCGCGCTATTAACGCTATTGCCACATTTTTTTTAACTTCCCTGCTGGCCGTTTTCCCTCCCGCTCTTCGATACGCGGTCGGGACTGACTCGACCGAGTAACGATCACGACGAACTTGCCCCCCAGCTACCGTCTCGAAGAAGATGAAAGAAAAAATTGCCTCGAACTTGAGCAAAGTGAGATACAGTCGAAAGTCTCGCGAGACGAGAAAAATCCTTGTGTCGATGTATCGAGAAAATTTCAGGCTTTTCACACTTTATAGTTGTCATAAATCATGATGTTGAAGTGCATTGTTCGAATTTTTTTTTTTTAATTCGTTTTTATTGATAATTACGCTATATTGTGCATTTCGCATCCTAAGTCCACGATAAACACCCCAAAATACATTTTAAAGATTTTTTCAAAAACTTTCCAGAATAAATGAATTTGAAAAAAAAAAATAATTTCGATCCATTCAAACTATGCAAACTTCAACATCATCATAAATCATTATTCCTCAAGCTTAGGGATGATAAAAAAAAAATCATTTTTTAGATCAAAGCGTTGAAACAAATTTCGAAATGTCAAAAGATGATGTTTAGAAAAAATGTCGGAATGGATAAGAGGGGTTATGTGTATTCCAAAGCCAAAAATGATATCACTATAATTCGATAGTGTCACGTCAAAGTAACTCGAAGACAAAATAACACAGGACAAAATAACCGGACAAAATAACATTCGACAAAATAACATGACGACAAGATAACACGAAGACAAAAAAACATACGACAAAATAACACAATTAACTACTTTTTACAGAAAACTCGCTTGTGAGCGAATTTTTAGTAGAAACCGAATTCTCCCTAGGAACAGAGTTTTTCTGGATTTTTGGTGCTGTTTTAAATCTCAAAGAACAGAGTGTTTTTGAGTGAACTTTTTGTAGAAACCGAATTCTCTGTATAAACCGAGTTTTATTGGACTTTTGGTGCTGTGTCAAACCTTAAGGGCGGGGTAAACTTAATTCGGCGAAAAAAGGCATGTTTTTAAGATTTTTTTTTTTTGGCGTAACGGATAGTGTTCGTTTATTGAAAAATTTACATATAATAAAGTAACATTTGAACAACATTCTCCTGAATTTACATTGTAAAATATTCGAAATTGAGCGAGTGAAAATTAAACCCGGAGGCGCCTCGAAAAAAAGTTGGTTTGCGGTGTACACCATAACTCGCAACAGAATCATCTGAAATAAAAAAATCAAAATGCATTTGTCAAAGGAGATGTTTCTCGAGATAATGACGGGAGGATTTTTTTTTCGATTTTTCGATTTTTCTTTCGTAGCACTTGGGAGTCAAAAACCCGATTTTCGCTAAAAAAAATCGGCTAATTTGTTGTTGAAAAATTAGTAATTATTTAAAAAAAAAAAACAAAAAAGCTCTCGACAATACCTGGTGAATTATGTGAAGAAGTACTGTGCAAAATTTCAAAGCGATTGGTCCAGTAGATTTTGAGTTATCGTGCACACGGACTTCAAATATGACAAGTCTCAGAAAAACGCTCATTGCACATAAGTTTGAGAACACTTCTCGATTGCATAAAAATATGAGAAAATTCATGCATATTAAAGGTACTCAAAAAATTAATTTTGCATAATAATAATTCCAAAATGTTATTAACAAAATGATGAAAAAACAATAGCGCGCCGCGAAGCTGCCGCCCAGGTATAAAACCTGGCATGGAGCAATAGACGCTCAAATACTCATAACTTCGTCAATTTTACTCCGATCGACTTGAAATTTTAACACAATATTCTTGAGATATTATGCATTCATTTGAAAAATTTAAAAAAAATGAAAAAAAAATTTAAATACTTTACTCCGCCCTTAAAGAACCGAATTTTCTTAAGAAGGTTCATTTGGTACCGAGTAAGTCAAAAGAAAAATGTGAATGCTTAACCTCAAAATGAGCGGTGACTAGCGTAGTCATTGACAATGCTTAACCTCGAAATAATCAGCAGTTTCAAGCGTTTCAAGATCAATTAATTTATTATGAATCTCTATTTTATTATAAACCTAATCGATTGTATGAAGCTCTAAAAATTTTCCCTAGATAAATCGTCAAAATCTGTATTGTAATAATTGTGCATTTAATATTTATAGACGGTATCCCATAAGAGCCCATGTTATTTAGGAATTACACTTTTATTTATTTCTCACGAACAACGTACCGTTACGTCTTGAAATGTTAACATATGACTTTTTAGATATTAATAACTATATTCTGATTTTTCTATCAACATCTTTATTGTAAATCGTGTACCAGATGAACCTTCTTAAGCGAATGCTATGTTCTATATATTGTATTATTTATATATTTTAGTGTTATTTTTATTTTGTTGTGTTATTTTGTCGAATGTTATTTCGTCGCACGTTATTTTGTCCGGTTATTTTGTCGCAATGTTATTTTGACATGTAACCAATTCGATAATTAATTTTTTGATTGATTGGGCAGGCATTTTGAGGGCTCTTAGCGATACAAACCTTTTTTGTTCAACATCATCTTTTTGAAAGTATAACCAATCATTCAAATCTTAGGGGGGATCCATTAATCACGTGATGTATTTTTAGCCATTTTCAACACCCCCCAACCCCATCGTGATTTTAAGTGATTTTATGCTTGACCCCCCCCCCCCCTCCCAATATCACGTATATTATCAACGGCATCTTAGAAATGATGGAAATTCCTTATTTTATTGAAAACTATCCGACTTATACTTAGTGTTAGAGTATACAAGTAAAATTTTACGAACAAAGAAAACCTCCCAGTCGAGTGGGTCTTTAATTCGAGTGAAACAACAATTTTATTATTACGTTTGTCAACTTATTTTGAATTATCAACATATTAATTATTACGAATAGCTTAAAAAATAGTTTTTGATATGAATTAACAGGTCCTCAAGACACGTATACGTATACGAAAAAATATACGTGATATCTTAAAATACCCCCCTCCCCCCACATGATCATTCGTGCCATTTTTCCATCGACCTCCCCTACCCCTTAAACCTCACGTGATTAATGGACGCCCCCTTATCACATTTTGGATCTTTTCAAAAATTTCTGTTCAGAGTAAAGCTCGAACGATTGCCAAGATATCGTACGAATTTTTCTTATGCGAATGGATTGTAACCAAATGATATTCGTTTGAACTTGGTTAAGATTCATAATGCATAAGGTTTTGATTTTTTTTTCTTATTTTCTGTTGGGAGTATAATTCGAAAAAATCTTGGTTTTTTGCGTTAATTTTTCTTCAGCTTTGGCTTTCTGATGAGGAAGTCAACAAAATTGGAGTTTGGATAATTGTATTTTATTATGATAAAGTTGATTTTATAAATTTCGCTTCCATGAAGATTAAATAAAAAAAATTGAGCTTTGGTAATTCTATTTTTTTCATAGAGTTTGGGTAAACATTCTTCAAAAAACAATGTGAGCTCTTTTGCAATGAAAATTATAATTTTTCAAGAAACTTCAATAATAAAATTTTGGATAAAATTTTGATATTGATGAGAAATCATCTGGGTAAATTCACTATTGAAGAGATCGAGCTTCATGAGGTTTTAAGGTACTAGTTTTGTTTTTCTTTAGAAGGCAAGAAAAAAGCAAATTTTGAAGATTTTTTTCCCCAACTTTTTTATCAGATACGGCTATAAAACTGTTTGCATAACATTGTTTAATCCTTTGAAAATACAAAAAAATATTATTTTTTATATTGATTATTTGAATAATGTGTAGAAGGCGGCAAAGTCAAAAAAATGTTGTCCCATTGCCCACAGTTAGTTTCACGATTGGCAAGTCTAAAACAAAAAAAATAAAAAACATTTTAAAGAGGAAGGTTTCTTACACAATAATTTACCACCGTTAATGAAAAAACGATTTAAAAAAAATGGCGGATCTTTGAAATGAAAATGAAAAATTCAATTTTTCATTTTCATTTCCAACATCCGCCATTTTTTTTTTAATGCTTCTTTTTTTAATGCTCCTTTATTTTTTGTTTCAGACTTGCCAATCCTGAGATTAACTGTTGGCCATGGGCAAAATGTTTCCGACTTTGGTGCCATCTATAAATTATTCAAAGAATCAAAATACAAAATAGTTTTTTTTTATATTTTCAAAACACTGTTGTGAAAACAGTTTTATAGCCATATCTGAGGAAGGAGCTAAGAAAGAAATCTTAATTTATTTTTAAATGTTCTAAAGTAGACCAATCCTTAAGGGAGCTCTTACTGTAGAAAAAAGGGGGGAGAGAGAAAGAGGAAAAGATCACGATGCCGCGGGATATTATCTCGGAAGATCGTGGATGCACCAAGAAGGAATAAACGCCACAGACGGAGATACAGAGAGACGAAACGTGAGAGAGATATGATCGTAAATAGAGCGGGAACATCGGTGTATGCGCTACTGACGATCGTCACGATCGGATATCATGGCTTGTATATGTATACATACGAATATATATAGGGCATTCCATACCAAGTTGACCTGAGTGTGACCCTCGACCTTGCTGATTTCGTTTACGATTTTTCATATGATTCTTCCAACTCAAAATAGCATTCAGAATTTTTTTCAGATTTTTAAAACCATCTTTGTGTACGTTATGATTTTTTTAACATTTTTTTCGAAAACCTGGAGAGCCGTAATTTAAAAATCTGAAAAAATTCTCAAAAATCCAGTGTCAAAAATGATTTTTTTTCGCGCAAAATTAATTATGTCCAGGCTTTCGCTTCCACCTCAATTTTAGGTTTTTATGAAGAAAACGTAAAAAAATAGATGCAGAAATTAACCAACTATTTTTGGAAATTGTCGGTTAACGATAAAAATATTCAAGCCACTTTTCACGGTAGATCAATTTCTGCATCTATTTTTTTTACGTTTTCTTCATAAAAACCTAAAATCAAGGTGAAGGGAAATCCTGGACATCAAGAATTTTAGGTTTAGGAAATTTGCATTTTTGACACCGGATTTTTGAGAATTTTTTCAGATTTTCAAATTACGGCCCTCGAGGTTTACGAAAAAAATGTTTAAAAAATCATAACGTACTCAAATTTGGTTTTTAAAATCTGAAAAAAATTCTGAATGTTATTTTGAGTTGGAAGAATCATATAAAAAATCCTAAACGAAACCGTAAACGGGTCACACTCAGGTCGACTTGGTAAGGAATGCCCCATATATGTATCCATCCAGAGATTGGTATATATATTATGGTATAGGAAGACTGAACGGTGTTTCAAGATACACGATGAAGAATCATTCAAGAACCTCGCGTCGTCCATTCATTCGCATTATAACCGTGAGCTGAGAAGAAAATTTCATGTCCCGGAGGGATATTTATACGAGAACGTATATGACGACGATGCATGACAGATGTAAGAGAGTAGGATGTAGGTGTATCATCATCATCATCATCATCATCATAATCGTAGCATCAAGTTCACTTTATATTACACGGGTAGACATCGACGTGGAGTTGTCAATTTTCCTTTCTCATAGAGAAAGTCTTGTTTTCAAGAGTATAAAATTGAAACTTCTCCATTGCTTCCCCAAGATACGTCGATAATACTAAGAAAATAATGTAACAGGATTTGTTAACTGTTAACAAATGTAAAGTAGAATATGGTGAAATCAATTATTTGTTGACAGTTGATAAATTAAATAAATATTTTTTAACAGTTGATAAATTATTTTGACACAAATGAAATATTTCTTGATGACTCATAAATTTTGTAATAGTTGTTAAGGAATTCTTAAGGAATTCTTAATTCACTTTAACGACCGAAATTTCGACGTTTTTTTCATTAATTTTTTTAAATGACAAAATAGAATGCGATCGTTTTGAAATTTTTACATTTTGTTATTTGTATCTTGAAGAGTACAACAAAATTTTTATTTACTTAATTTTACATGAATTTGTTTATGATTTTGTACGTCAAAGTGGAGTCCTCGAAAATAAGGTGACTTATTGTTTCGGGGAAGCACACAGCCTTACGTAGTCATCTGAATTCAACAATCCGAAGAGATTGTTTTGTAGGCTTAATTCTAGATCTATAACCTATAATATGAATATTTAAAAAAAAAGAAATGGCGGGCTTGTGAACAAAAAGGTCTTCGAAACCGAATTTTCTTTTGATAAATGGTTAAAAAAATGCATTTATCATTAAAAAATTGAATGTTTCAAATGTTATAGACTTAGTCATGTTTGTCTAAAATAACAGTTAAAATTTTTAGCCTAATCGGTTGAAGAGTTTTTAGTCAGTGCTTCCCCGAAGTTTCGAAAACGTAGTTTCGAGAAAAACGCGTTTAAAGTTTTGACAACAGATTTTTTATAAAAAAACTGTACTTACATTAATCAGCCATATCTGGTGCATAGAGCAATCTTTCCGTTTCCTGAAAGTTATCTCAAAGCTCTCTTCATTTATTATTTGAAACTCTTCATATATTATTATATTATTTTTAAAAAAATAGTTGTTCCAAAACTTCCCCGAGTTATACTCTTAACAGACATTTTTGAAAAAGTTCCAAATTTTAGGCAACTCGAACCCTCTTATCAATTTGTACAAAATTCAAAAGTAAAAATTCGCATGAGTTATATCTTTAATAGACATTTTGTTTATTTATAAAATTTTGTGCGATCTCACCCATTCATGGATTTTCCCCGAATGCAATAGGAGACATTTTTGACTGATAAGTTATCAATGCAAAAAAAAATGTGTGCTAAATTCCCTAAATGGCTCTACTTACACTCCCACACGGAACCAAGTGTCCATTGGACGTCCATCTATCATCCATAGATCCTTAACACGTCTACATCCACGATGGATGTAATGCGGACATCCATTGAACATCCATGGTATACTTTTGATTGGACAAAACGCAATGGATCACACAGGACGTATATTGTATGTCCACGACACGTACTATTTCTTTAGCTACAAATATACACAACGTGGCCATCCATGCACTGAAAAAAAAATTTGTGTGAATCAACAAAACGTTTTGTCAAATACGTTCAACTAGATATTTATTTGGTCTAACTAAATATTTAGTTTTTTGAACAATTCTGCGCTTCGGTTGACTAAAATATTATTCAGGCAAAAAAATGTTGAATTGTACTAACTAAATTATCTAGTTGAACGTATTTGACAAAAGATTTTGTTGATTCAACCATCTTTTTTTTCAGTGTGGTATGTCTATAGGTAGACATTAAATAGCTTTTAATTCAGGATAGTAATTGAACATCCATTGGACGTTCCAGGTTCGTAAACGAAAATCACATTCGGAGGACGTCAATTGAACGTCTATCGGATGTTCCATGTAGGATTTCATATAGACGTGAACCTGGAACGTCCAATAGATGTCCAATTACTATCCTGAATTAAAAGCTATTGAATGTCTACCTACGGACATACCATGGATGGCCGTGTTGTGTATATGTGTAGCTCAAGAAATAGTACTTGTTGTGGACATACAATATACGTCCTGTGTGAACCATCGCGTTTTCTTCAATCAAAAGCATTCGTCCTTTGGATGTACATTTAAGTATTTCGGGCAGCTGTGATATGGGTACGCCGATTGACCGTCGTATGTACGTACAAATTACGTCTATCGAAGGATAACGCGGAAGTTTATTCGACGTCCACGACACATATTTTTGGAGCTATAAATATATTCCGCGCGTAACTTAACAGCCAGGGGACGTCCCATAATCATATAAGTTGGATGAAAATTTCATTCCGGGGAAGTCCATGGGACATTCCTTAAACCACTAACGAAGATGCGAAACGGCAGCGATTCTATGTGCTGAAAACGTTTCGTATAGGTACCCTTAGATATTTTTTAGACGTACCTATAGACCACATAAAGTGACATTTAATGTACGTATTTAAGACGAATGCCAATATTGCAAAAGATGTCTAATGATCATCTATTATACGTTCCTTAATTTAAACGCTGTTAATTACAAATTATTCATTAATTATAAATTTCATTACGATTATACATTATTCAAGGCCTGGGAGACAAAGATATATAAGTATATCAGCAAACTACATCGTACAAGGTTTTTACATGCATAAATTTCTCATAAGTCAAGTTAGTGTAGGTAGGTAGGTAGGTAGGTAGGTAGGTAGGAGATTAGAAAAGTTAAGCAGCACCCTTTGAATCCAATACTTGGATGGGTGACCGCAGTGTGAAAAATCGAAAACTATTTTTTTTTCCTTTTTTTTCTGTAAAATAGGGATATCTCATAGGCCCCGAATATTATATAATCAGTAACAAAGTTTATAATTAATTAATAATGTGTAATTAATAACGATTAAATTGTTTAAATAAAGGGACGTATAAAAGATGATCATTGGACATCTTTCGGATCACTGGTTTATTCGTCTTAAATACGTAAGTCAGATGTCATTTTTGGGGTCTAGTCCGTCTAAAAACCGTCTCAAGGTACGTATAAGGGATGTTCCCAGTACATGGAACAGGTGCCGTTTCTCACTTCTTTTAGCAGTGATAGGGATACTCATAGACGCCCCTGGGATGGAGCATTCATCGACCATGTATGGATATTGGACGTACCATGGCCCTAATGTTCCGTATGGGCTCTTGACAGACATTTTGTAATAAAATTCAAGATCTAATTAAATTCGAACAAATGGTTGAAATTTTATAAAAAATATATTAAAGAAAGACAGTCATTGGTCGATTTAGTTTATTATGTAGTCTATTTAGTCTATTTAGTCAAGTTCAATTAAAAACGATTGAAATTAAATTATCCTTCAAATCAATTAAGATGACAATATGTTCAAAATATTTTAAATGCAAAATTAACGTCTCCGAGATTTCGTCTGGCGAATAAAAATTATCAATGAGTCAATAATTTTACAAAAGCATTACGAAAAAAAAAAATTATTGAAAATTACACAGACGCACTGAAAAAAAAGATGGTTGAATCAACAAAATCTTTTGTCAAATACGTTCAACTAGATAATTTAGTTAGTACAATTCAACATTTTTTTGCCTGAATAATATTTTAGTCAACCGAAGCGCAGAATTGTTCAAAAAACTAAATATTTAGTTAGACCAAATAAATATCTAGTTGAACGTATTTGACAAAACGTTTTGTTGATTCACACTAATTTTTTTTTCAGTGCGCTGATACACGAATGATGGATTGAAACTAATTGTCAATTCGTAATTATATGGTCTAAACGTGGACAGAGATTCTCGTAAACAATTGCGCGAGACGAGACAAAGTATTAAAACACAAAGTGGAGGATGTTATGTATCGACATTAACAATTTCTTGACGTCGCGACGAAGAAAAGTCTGTAGACAAATCACTCTACAATAGAGACTCGCGAGATTTCCTCCCCAGGCCATATAGATATAAATAACATATAGGCATAAATATATGACAACTATATTAATACTCAGTGAAGAAGAATGGAAAAGGTAATAGATAAAATGTAAAGGCGAGAGCAGCGAGTCCGCCAGGACATCTTTCATCAACAATAATGAACGAGCTAATGCTTTTAACTAAAGGAACAATAAACGGGTGTGAAAATGCCATTACAGACTTGTGAAATATACAAGAAAATTGTTAATTGTAAATTGAAAAACTAAAACAAACATATGTATTTTTTAAATGAAAAATGCATTGTTAAGCAATGATTTTCGAGACTTTTACTAATCATCATTAATACTGAATTACCGTTGATTATTTATCATTATGAACTTCATTTATCATATTAAGCATATTCATTATTTATCATATTTGGAACTATAATGGCAGAATAATAAACAATGTGGCAATAAATAATAATAATAATAAATTATTGAAATCTGAAGGAGAAAATTCACAGCTACTAAAAACAATGTATCATGGTCAATTTAAAAATCTCAACACGCGAATACTGATTACACGTGATTTTTTGAAAATTCACGATATAAAAAAAAAACCACTAAATGTCAAAATTTGTCCAAAATTTTAATACTAAAAAATGCATCCTGAGTTCGGAACGAAAAAAATCATCGCCCATCTACATTCATATTGGCTTTTGCATTCCCACAACCTTCTATAATCGTTATCCATCATATTTCATTCTTAATTAGGACATTCCCTTCCCACGATTTCTACAAAAAGGAAATCGATTAATAATCATACCCTAGAGCGACAAATATTCAAATGAATTCCCATATTTGATGTGCTACTAAATAAAAAATCATAACGATTAAAAAATTTGTACGAATCAACATGTGACAAAAATTCATGGTAAAAACCATGAAATCAATTAACGGGTTATACGCAGTCAGGAGCTCAAAAACGCGATTTTTCAAGAATTTTTTCTGAAAAGACGTTTTAATTTATTAACGTACAAATTTATATACTCATTTTTGTAACTTTTAAAGCAATATTTTAATTTTTGCTTCCTCATAAAGGAAGCTTTGTTTTCGTGAAATTTTTTTTTTCGTTATTTTTATGCCAATATGTTCAAAATGTCCTAAGACATCGAGAAATCATTTTTAGAAAAAATGTCCGGATGGATGTGTGTGTGTGTGTATCAGATGTAAATAATTAATAACTCGAAAACGCTTCGAGATATCAAGCTAAAATTTGGCACACTTGTCAAGCACGAATTGCTCTTCATTATGAAAAAAAATTGTTTTAATGATAACGGGTGTTCAGATTTTATCGACTTTTTTCGCTTTGCAAGAGTGGCGTAAACGCTCTAACCTCTGCAATATTCAAGATATTGTACTCAAACTTTGTACAGAATTAGTATAGCTATTAAGATTGTTTGGTATTGAATTTGGCGAAAACCCATCGAGGGATTGAAATTTTATGAAATTTTGAAGTTTTTGAAAAATAGCCTGAACGCTCTAACTTGTGCAATTTTTAAGATATTGTACTGAAACTTTGCACAGAGCTAATATAGGTATCGAGGATGTCTGTTATCAAATTTGGCGAGAATCGATCGAATGATAAAATTTTTATGAAATTTTGAATTTTTATAAAAGAAGCGTAAACGCTATAACTTTTGAGATTTTGTAGATATTGCAATGAAATTTTGTGAAGAGCCAGTATAGCTATCAAAGTTATTCGCTATCAAATTTGGCGAAAATCGATCGAATTTGCACATTGATTACTAATATTTTTCAATAGTTAACAAAGCTTCCTTTATGAGGAAGCCAAATTTGATCGCCATACTGTGTGTTAAAGGAAGCTATGTGAACTATGGATAAAGATGAGGAAGCAATGTGCAAATTTTTCTTTTTAAAAAATAATTAATCTTGAAGCCGCTGTAGCCGATCTCTGGAAGGTCCTTTAAAAAAAGACGGCTTGCGGTGAGCACGATATCTCTGGATTGAATCATCGCCAATGAAAAAACAAAAAAAGATTTCGTTAATGTAAGGTATAATCTAGTATCTAATCGAAGGAATAAGTCAAATATTTTTTTCTCTTTAAATAGCGGCTTTAAAAAAAAATCAATTTTTTACGACAATTTTTGCCTTAAATTGTTTATTAAATGGAAAATATTTATCGGTAAAAGAAACGTTCGAGCAGAAAAACGCTGCAAATGCGCAATTTGCAGGGTTTCTTGTTGTTTAATTATTAATATTTTGGAAGTAAACAGTTTTGAAAATTTTGAGGTTTTGGAATTACCCAATTTTCAAGTTTATTTACGAAGTTTACGTGAAGGAATAAAAATACAAAATAGAAATTACTTTGGAAAAAAAATCGAAATCGTTAAAGCTGAAGACGCCACAATAGTCTAATATAATCTATATCATATGATATTTAATAATATATAATATATCAGAAAATAAATATAATAAGAATGCGTATAGTGACAAATGAATGTGTAATTTTTTATCATAAATATGTGATATACAAGTGAGGCGCAGGAAGACTGTCGTAGCAATTAATGGGCGAAGATTTAATGGAAAACATTTAGGAAAAGCGTAAAGTGAAAATAGAAAAAAGGACCGATCGTAAAAATCCAAAAGGAAACAAGGCTATAACACGGGAAACGTATGTGAATGAATATTTATGTTTGGGCGGCGATGGCATCCATCGATACGCGCCTATATAAATAAAACGCATCTCGTGATTCTGTGGGAAAGGCGATAAAAATTAATTCAACGTCGTCGTATAGATACAGATGCTATTAAAAAAAAAAAAAATCACCCCGACATGAAAAATGAGCGGTGAAAATTAATTAAAAACGAAACGGTATCTCAATGTTTTTTTTTCTAATATTATCGAAAATATGGATCCTAATGGACATCATAAAAGTCAAAATGAGAAAAAGGTGCTAATTCGTGTGAAAATAACATTCCAAATGCAATAGACGTTTATCGATGGTATCGAAATTCGAGACTCAATTTTTCATTGAAATCAATTTCATTTCCATTTTATGGCAATGGAATTAAGGTGTACAACCGTTTTTAATCTAAGCGAAACAAATTGAGAACAAATTTATTTTTCCCCTCTCATAAAAAAGTAATTAGAAATGTGCTTACATTTTTACAAATTTTATAAAACCTTGAACAAAAATTTTATCTAATTTTTGTCCACTTTTGAGAGACCTCAAAATACCAAAATTTTGAGAGCTCGTAATTCTACTCCGGCTTGACTTATTTTCAAAATTCATTCACATAATTCGTAACCTTTTAGGGTCACTAATGATATCTTGCTATAAAAATTATCACAGTCGGAATGGGCGTGGAAGGTGAACCGTTGGATCGACGTGGAATATAAGTAAAAAAAGCGTTGATTTCAAAAGGTCGGACACTTTTAATTTTTTTTTAATTTGCTATGAAACTTTGACTATTTCGACCATTTTTAATGCTAGTTTAATCGTGAGCAGATTTTTCTTTCTATTTTGTTCACAATTCAAATCCATTTTTTTTCATGACAAGCAAAAAAGCGTTTTTTTCAAAAGGGATATG
Organism: Alloplasta piceator; assembly: GCA_946863875.1. NCBI lineage: Eukaryota > Metazoa > Arthropoda > Insecta > Hymenoptera > Ichneumonidae > Alloplasta > Alloplasta piceator. The sequence goes on from OX333071.1 coordinate 57,577,588, forward strand.
TTTAATTTTTTTTTTAATTTGCAGGAAACTTTGACTATTTTAACTATTTTGAAGACCAGTTTCATCGTGGGGACATTATTCCTTATATTTTCTTCATGTTTAAAAACAAATTTTTTAAAAACTTAATGTATTTTTATTATACCAACTACATTTAATTGAAAAAAAACTTGTTTTTAATCATGAAAACAATATAAGGAAAAATGCCGCCACGATGAAACTTGTCTTAAAAATAGTTAAAATAATCAAAGTTTCCTTGCAAATTAAAAAAAAATTAAACGTATCCCTTTTGAAAAAAACGCTTTTCTGCTTGTGATGAAAAAAAATGGTTTTTAATTACGAACAAAATAGAAGGAAAAATCTGCTCACGATTAAACTAGCATTAAAAATGGTCGAAATAGTCGAAGTTTCATAGCAAATTTTTTGAAAAAAATTAAAAGTGTCCGACCGTTTGAAATCAACGCTTTTTTACTGATCCTAGTCTACTAGACTAGTTTAACTAAACTAGTCTTAAAAATAGTTAATATAGTCAAAGTTTACTAGCAAATTTTTTGAAAAAAAATTAAACGTGTCCCACCTTTTGAAAAAAACGTTTTTTTGCTTGTGATGGAAAAAAATGGTTTTAAATTATGAAAAAAATATATCAGGAAAAATCTGCCCAAGATCAGCCTAGCGTTAAAAATCGTTAAAAATGTCAAAGTTTCTTAGCAAATTTTTTGAAAAAAATTAAAAGTGTCCGACCTTTTGAAATTAACATTTTTTTGCTCTGAGCGGTAAAACGATATAGAAGATAAATATCGTTTAATTTTCAATATTTTTTGTCAAAAAGTGCACTCAAAAACGAACGTTAAAAAAAAAAGCTTGGTTTGGTCCGATTTTCGCAACGTTACAAGCATTTGAAAAAGAAACCATCGAATTACAACAAAAAATTATATCTTGTAAATGCATGGGTAAAAAATTTTGAAAAAAATCAAGTAAAGTTCCATAAATAGGTACAATAACAGAAAAAAGATTGAGCCAAATAAAAAAATACAACATGTCAAAGTGGTTGAGATGAGCTGGAATACCTCATATATATAGGGGAGGGTGGGGCATAATGGTCCCCCTGGGGCACAATGGCCCCCCCAAAACATTCGGTAAAAAATTTTTTTTTGTTTCTTGTCAAATTATCATGAATTTGATGTATTGACTTATTTTTCAGCTGATCCGCGATACCTGGGGCATAATGGACCACCCTAAAAAATTAGGTCAGAAAATGTTTATTTTTCTTAAAATTATCATAATTTGATCCATCGATTATTTCATCCATTTAAAGGTGGATGCACTAAATTTGCATTAAAATGCACTAAAAAGAACTAAAATGCACTAAAAAGATTTTTAACGTTGAAAACAATTTTTTAAGATTAAAAAAAATTATTATTTTTTAGAGGGAGACCGTCGGGCCCCAGAATTTTTTTTGATTCTTAAGTTTCGGCAAAATGTGGGTGAATTCTTTTAAGATGGAACAAAAGTAAAAAGATTTGGCGGTTGAAAGTCACAAAAATATATTAACCGGCTTAGGGGGGCCGTCATGCCCCACCCTCCCCTAGATGAAACCGCAGGTTGAATCCACCTGTTTAATGTCACGGAATGCTCGTTTTATTCGAGCACCGTAGCAATAGGCTCCCACGTTTCCACGCGACGCTTTTTCCACCTCTATCTCTCCTCAACTTCTGATACGTGTGCGTATCCCTAACTCGATCTCCGACTTCATCAAAGATACCGCGCCGTCTTGTCTTTTCACGAGAATGGAAAAAAAAATAAATAAAGAAACACGTTGACGATAACGACGCTTCACACTACCGCTATTTTAATGTTACACCTTATGCCCGTATATTTGAGATGGAATTATTTTTAGAAACGTTGCTGTGCAATTGAGCAAAGATTCTTATGCAGTTTTATCCATTATTTCAAAATTTCAAGTCCATGCCTCAAACATTTCCCAAGTGTGATACTGAGAAAACAGGTTATTTGAAATATATTCAGTTGGCACTTTTATTTTGATTTTCCTTAACAAAACTTTATTCCAGAATACCTGATCTCTCATAAATGAAGTGACCCTTTATAATTCAATTTCAGAGCCCCTAATCCCTTATAAGTTATGTAAGCCCTCAAAACATGTTTGAACAAAACCGTGGCCTCTCGTAAGTTAAGCGATCTCTCATAACTCTATTTCGGGGCCCCTGACCCCTCATAAGTTATGTGAACTCTCAAAACTTTATTCCAAAATACCTGATCCCTCATAACTTAAGTTACCCCTCATAACTTAATTTCGTGACCCCTGACCCCCCGTAGATTTTGTTAAGCCGCAAAATTAATTCCGGGATTCCTGATCCCTCATAAGTTAATTAATTTTTCATAACTTCATTTCAGGACCCTTGACTCTTCACAAGTTATGTGAACTCTCAAAACTGTTTTCCAGAATATACCCGACCCTTCATAACTTAAGTAAATACTCACAACTTGAGTAATCCCTTATAACTTAATTTCTGACCTCTCGTACGTTATGTGAAGCCGCAAAATTCAATTCCAGGATTACTGACCCCTCATAAGTTAAGTAACCCCACATAACTTAATTTCAGAGCCCCTGACCCTTCATTCGTTATGTGAATCCTTAAAACTGTTTGAAAAAAACCGTGACGCTCTCATAAATATTCTTTATTATATTAAATTTGAAGACATTTTCCACCGTGACTGATTGTAATTTTAAGACATGAGTGTATTAATTTCCAATAATGTATCTTAAAATTGCGAAAAAGTATATAAAAACCATTTTCATATACGGGGATATTAATTTTCAATGTTCACTCTTTTAATTTTAATATACAAATATTGAATTTAAGACAAAATTGTTGATTTTCCTACACTATGTAATATTAAATTTCAAATAGTATATTAAAATTAATGTGCCTCCTCTAACTTACTATGCATGTATCTTATATTTCAAATAGTATATTGAAATTAATATCTCTTCTGAAATTTACTATACATGTATATTTAATTTGAAACAGCATATTGAAATTTCAAATAATATATTGAAATTTCAAATAGTATATTGCAATTAATATATCTGCTTTAAATTTACTATACATGTGTATGAATTTGCATTTCATATTCCGTGTTTGTGAATTTCCGTGACAGTTGTATCGTAAAAATGTTTGAAATTTCATATCTTTTTTCACAGTGTATAATGATAAAAAGCAAATTAAAAAAACGAAAACTCGATCGCCACTCGACAAAACGTCTCGAGGATCCTCATAGTCTCTCGTCCTTGCAATAAAAATATATTTGAAAAAAAACCCTCACTGCATCGTTAATGCTGATGATACAAATATTTGCAACCGACACATGAGAGCGTCTCGAGAGGTCTCGACAATGCTCTCGCCACTCTTTGTGAACGTTGGATCTTCTCTCATTCTTACTCGCATCGTGAGAGATGATGTTCGATTGACGGAGAGATGAATCGACTTTTATAATCATTTCGTTCTAGCTCGTTCAACGAGGCGGCCCTACCGATGAATCATTTTTTCTTTCTCATTTTAAAATTGACGTATACGCGTACAAATAAATGCACGAATTCATATATACATATAATATTGCAGAAGTTCTAACGCCTGTCGAGAAGTAAAAACTCATTGCCTGCGTCCAAGTCGATTTCCGAGACGTACCACCTTTATTAATGGCCCAGGACTCGCCTGCTCATTCTAGAGCTGAGCATCGTGCAAACGTGCTTGTTTACCTTTACACCCAATTTACCAATACAAAGTTTTACAAATCCATTCGCATTGCTTACTACGAGTGAATATCTCCTCTCCTATTGTATGGGGCATTCCGTCGTAAATCGGCCCCGTAGAAATAAAGTATATTCGATATCTATAAAGAATATTATTCGAATATATTTTAATATATTCGAATATATATCATATTCAATATCATATAATATTAATAATACAATATAAATTAATAATAATGTAATATTAATTAATATATCGTAATATTTAATATAATTCAAATATATTTTAATATATTCAAATTCTTTTTTCGTCCAAAGATTGAATAATCTATTTTATTCTTGTTCATTCAAGGCGCTTAGATTTTGTGACATTTTGAAACATTCGAAAAATTCTTGTATCGAATTTTTGTAATACTGCAGATATAAGAATAAAATTGTTTACACAAATTGACTAAGGTTTAAGTACGGTTTGTATTCAATTTGTAAAGAATATAGCCTGAGGATTTTTTAATTTATGAAATTTTCGAAAGATTCATCGGTCATTTATTGCGAAGATGATTTTTCCAAAAATGTTATGAATATATGAGATATGTATCTATGGAGAATATAATTCGTATACATTAAATATATTTAATTTCAAAAGATAAATATTCTACTGGTGATTTAGGTATGCGGCCGTAGAGAGACAATAGTGAAGGAAGAATCGGCTGCGATTCGGCCAGTGGGTCCAAATGACAGTGGACAATTTTTTTGGTATAACGTTTCGATCCTAATTCGGATCCTCTTCAGATTTATTATTTCTAAAATTACATTTTTTTTTGTCTTATTATGTATGATATGTTTTACATTATAGGCTTAAATGTTATGTGTCCTGACTGACCTGAATTTGTACGGGTAATTTTTTTGGTCATTTAATGAATCTTGGATAATATTCATTATGAATTTATTGTATAAAGACGGGTCATTTTTTTGTGATCGTTGGTGTCTGTGAGAGGGAGGATTTTGATATTTTATTGCTTAGTTTATGTTTTTTTTTTTTTTTTTTTGAGACTTTTGTGTATGTGTTATTTACCTATGAATTTCATGTTTGATAATTTCCAAGATTCATTTGTGATCAAAATTAACAGTTTTCATTACATGGCGATTCGAGAGCTAAGTAGCGACTGAGTATTGAGGCGAGTGAGGAGGTATTTATATTAATGGGGTAGTGTTATTGAGTATTGAAAAGTGGGGGTGGTTTTTCATGGTTGGGGAAGTTTGCCGTTAGTGATTTTTCTTGCCGGACTGGTTATGTTAACCGGTTTTGGATCGGGTTTAAATTGATAACTGTTAGATTTGGTAATGAATTTTCAATTGATGGATGGTAATTTGAGGTTTTCCCGTTATTATTTTGAGTATTATTAAATTATTGAATTATATATGCTGCTTAGTTTGTCGATGTCGGTTCTAAAATTGATTGCTTTGGGGTGTGCTTTAATTTGTATCATTTCCAGAATTAATCGCTTTTTGAGCCATTTTTCATTATTTAAAATTTTAACGTCGTCAAATTTAAAATTGTGTTTTAGTTCTATTCCGTGTTTTGCTAACGCTGTATTTATTGTGTTAGTGTGTTTTAGACTATTTTTGTGTTCGTTGATTCTCGTTTTTAGGTATCTTTTTGTTTGTCCTATGTACAATGCATCACAATCATTACAATCGATTTGGTAAACTACGTTTGATTTATCCATGTTATCTATTTTATCTTTTGTGGAACCGGTGATGGAGTGAATGTTGTGTTGGTTGTTAGTGACTAGTGTTATATTGAATTGTCGAAAAAGGCGGACTAGTTGGTGGTGAATATTTTCAGTATAGGGTAAATTTATTAATCTGGAGGAGTCGAATGCGTTGTCGTTATTTGATTGTGAATGAATTAATCTTAGCCTTTGGTTTATTATTTTTTCTGTGAAGGAGATTGGGTAACAGTTTTGTGTCATTGTGTTTTTGATTAGTTCAATGTTTTTTTGGTGGAAGGATGCGTGTGATAGTTTTATCGCTCTGTCTACCAACATCATGATAATTCCTTTTTTTTGCGTAAGAGGGTGGTGAGAGAAGAAGTTTATGAATCGACCTGACCAAGTCGGTTTTCTGTACCAGTCTGTGATTATTGAGTTATTTTTGTGGATTAGCAAGATGTCTAGACTCTGAATCGAGATTTTATAATATTATTTATAAGAATTTCGAAAGATAAATATTCCACTCTGAATCGATATTTTATAATATGTATATCTCGATGAAGAATTTGCTATGTTCAAAAATTTAGTCATCGTATATTTAGTATCGCTTGGCGATTAGATTTTGCGATATTTTTGAAATTTCGACACATTCTTAAGTCTTTCCGAAGGAATTTTATTTTATGGAATTTATGGAAAAAATTTACCGGTCATTTTTCGTACCAAGATGATTTTTTTCATTAATGGTATGTTCAAGTATATGCGATATATGTAAAGAATATATTTTGAATGTATTAAATATATTATATTCTAAAAAATTGATTTTCTATTCTATTTTTAATCATTTAAAAGCTTTAGATTTAGTGACATTTTCAAAATTTTAAAAAATTCATCACTCATTTTTCATGCAGAAACGATTGAATATATTTCGAATATATCAAATATATCCTGTTCCAAAAGTTATATATTCTATAAATATTTTGTAATACACCTAGGTGAAAAATATATTTTGGATAGTTCGAAAATATTCTAAACATATTTTTCATGTACAGACTTTCAAAAATTGAACATGTGGAATATGTTTAATTTGAGCATATATTTTGATTTCATACAAGTGGACTAAATAGAACTGGAATGTGGTAAAAATAAAACTTTCTAGGAAAGCAATTTTTGTCAAAATTTCTAAAGAATTTGTAATTCATCGTAATTTTAAATACTTTCAAAATTCTACATTAATCGAGATAAAACTTAAAAATTGATTTCATGCGGGGCACGATTGACATTAATTCATGGCTGATATTGCTTAAGAAATTTAGATGTTGTGGAATTGGTAGAGAGAGAAAATTTCAATTAGTATTTTTTCCAATTTTTCCATATTTTCGATTCGACTCAGGATTTTCTCGAAATTTTGGGTTTGAGAAATTTTTCAAAATTTCTTAAATTTCGTAAGAATCATCTCAGGCGGTCGATATTCACTTTCGATTTTTGTCGGAACGTCCTATACATTTGTACATACAGATATAAACGTTTTTAGCGAACGCTGACGTCTTTCAGGCAAGTCGCACCTGTTCACTGTTCGTCCCTCCACCGGGGCAAAGCTTTAAGCCTGTCAGCAAGATTCATACAGACTCACGGATTGATACATCTACGCTCTATCTCTCTCGCTCCAAGCGCGATTATATTTCTTCCCTACTCTATTCACGCTATTCTCTTCCGTCTGTTTCTTCTTCTGGCTCAATGTCTTTCGACTCTTTTGCAACTTCTCGGTGCTTCCTGAAGATGATGGAGTGACAATTCTGACGCCGGGGGGTCTCGGATGTTTATTTTATACATTTTTTTCCATCTACATTATTGAATGAATAAAAAGGTGTAAGAAAAAAAAATGGCGAAAAATGAGCGACCATTTAAATTGTCGAATAATCGATGCAAAATTGTTTTCCCGCGGGAATAAATGTGAAAGGAAATTTTAAAGTATTTCATTCCCTCATCGACAAAGTTCTTTGTCATGATTTTATTTCAGATTTTCATGCCAGTATTTTCAAAATGCCTTTTGGATTGTCGAGTAATGACATTTTTTGAAAAATTTCTGAGCATATCAGGGACATTCGTAAAAATGATGCACTGAGAAAAATAGTAATTTTTGCTACAAGTGTAGAAAACAACGAATTCCATCGCGCGTGAAGTTGCCGCATGAGCCGAAGACTTATGGTGTATTTCACACGAGTACGAGTGTGAAATGCACCATAAGTCGAGGCGAATGCGGCAACTTACGCGCGATGGAATTCGTTTTTTTTGCACATGTAGCATACATTATTTTTTGCAATGACTGCCCCGAAAGTGGGATTTGAGATTCAATAAAACCAATGACATATTCAAATAAGAACTCGTATATATATAACCAGCAGTAAGTTTATTTTTCGCTTACATGAAATGTAACATTTGAACAATTATTTATATTAAATGTCATGATTTTAAAAAGGCCATAAGTTTCGTGTAATTTTGTATGTTGACGTTGTGATGCAGACTCAAAGTACTTTTTAGCATTGAATATTGAGACTAAAGAGTCGATGGCTTTAAACTTTTTGATAGCTCATCGAAATACGCCATTAAAATTGTTTCCGAAAATGAGGTTGTTTTTTTAGACACTCTCCATTCCATGAATTTTGCATAGATGTTCAAATATTTGTCCTTTGATTTCTTCGGTAATAATTTCTCTTTGGCCGATATAGCGGCTTCAATCAGTTCCACGGGTGTAGATGCTCTTGGGTGCTCGTTTTCTTCATCCATTCTGTATTCCGTATTCCCTCAGAAAATGCGACTGTCATAAGTTGACGTTACGTGTCACATGAATTCCGCTACATTCAAGTTTGTTTAATCGGTTTAAAATCGTAGAACAAAAAACGATCAACTGTCAAAAAATCCGTTTTTTCGTAAATCAATGGGGTAAAGTGAGCTATAAATAGAGTTATTCCCGCACAAGTTCGGGAATCTGTGACATTCCCGCACAAGTGCGGGAATGTTAAGCATCGTTGAGAAATTAGCCACTTTCCGCACGTCAAACACCCATCGAAAATCGCACTTTCGGGGCAGGCATTGCCAAAATATATTTCTGTGTACCAGCATTTGTTAACTGTTAACAAATGTAAAGTTGGATATGTCGAAATGTTTTTTAAGAGCTAAGAAATTATTTTGACACAAATAAAAATTTTGCATGTATTTCTTAATGATCATCATATCATATTTCTTAACGACTAACAAATTTTGTAACAATTAAGGAATATTTTAATAAAATAGTAATTTACTAAATATATTTTTTTTAATATAAATAAACTGTTTTCTCAGTGTGAATGTGCAATTTTTTAATTTCCACGATTTTTTCCCTCGCGATATCAGTCATACCGAGAAATACTTTGTTCGGTGGAGTAATGAAAAACGAGGCTGAATAAAAAAAAAAGAAACAAAAATACGAGACACGACGGATGAGAAAACTAAATGGGCAGGTGGACGAAGCGCGATCGAAGTTTTTTCCAATGCGAAAATAAATGAAGCAGGTGCAATGTGAAAGTGGGAGTAAAAATTGATCGCGATGATCGATCTTGATTGGACTCGACAAACAATAATAGAGGCGACGACGTTATCGCGAGATTCCATCACATTTAATGATCATCTGGGTCCATTCAGTTTCGGTCAATTGGAAAATTGCACGAATTTGATCAAAAAAATCAAATTCACAACTATCAGATCCAAATTTCAAAATATTTAATACATAAAAAGAAGTGTATTGGATAATACAAAGATTTAGGAAAACTAAAGCGACTTTTTGAAAAAAAAATTGTAATTTAATAAAATTTCAGGAAGCCATTTTTTAAAATGATACAAATAATATATTTTTCATGTGTGAGGGATTCTCTGTCAATTCAGCCACTTTTATTTCGACCATCTCAGATGTGCCCGATAATTGGTTATATCAAAGTGCTACTAAAAGGCATTCTATGTGAATTTTTTCAGATTTTTTAATTCCAAATCTTAGAAATCGCCGTTTTTTTTTCCAAATGAATACATCTCGGAAACTTGAAGTAAGTAACTGAAAAAAAATGTCGATACATAAAAGTTGTAGTTTCGTGTTAGCATTCGAACGGAATATTTGAAATAATTTTTACGTTCCGGTAACGCTGATTTTTTACCAAAAAAGGGGGAAATTATTTTTTTATTCAAAAAAAGCCCTTTTTATTTGGCTGATAAAATTACAGAGTCTTCCTGTATATCTGATGATATCGCAAAAAAATCGCCAGAGTGGCACGGATCGAGGTTCTAGGGTACAAAAAATGAACCCACACAAATTATTATTTTTTCTACCGGAACCGCGATCTGTGCCACTCTGGCGATTTTTTTGCGATATCGTCAGATATACTGGAAGACTCTATAATGTTTTGAGCCAAATAAAAAGAGCGGTTTTTGGATAAAAAAATTATTTCCCCTTTTTTTGGTAAAAAATCAGCGTTACCAAAACGTAAAAATTATTTCAAATATTCCGCCCGAAAGCTAATACAAAACTACAACTCTTATGCTCAGACATTTTTTTTCAGTAACTTCAAGTTTCCGAGATATGTTAACGAGGTTCCGGTAGAAAAAAAAATTAATTTGTGTGGTTTCATTTTTTTACCCTAGAAACTCGATCCGTGCCACTCTGGCGATTTTTTTGTGATATCGTCAGATATACTGAAAGACTCTGTAATTTTTTCAGCAAAAAAAATGGCCATTTTTTAATAAAACAAATATTTATCCCCTTTTTTGGTAAAAAATCAGCGTTACCGGAACGTAAAAATTATTTCGAATATTCCCCTCGAATGCTAACACAAAACTACAACTTTTATGTATAGACATTTTTTTTCAGTTATTTCAAGTTTCCGAGATATATTCATTTGGAAAAAAAACGGCAATTTCTAAAATTTTGAATTAATAAATCTGAAAAAATTCACATAGAATGCCTTCTAGTATAGCACTTTCATATAATCAATTATGGGGCACATCTGAGATGGTCGAGAAAGAGTTGAATTTACGGGCTCAGCTTATGAGACTTTTTTGTAGCAAATTACTTTCTCTACAAAGTTCTTATTTGAATTTTTTCGATATATGTAATAGTTTAGGCGTTACAGCCGTTTGAATAGATATTTTCATATAATATTCACTTGCAATAATGATACCGCTGAAACGGTTGAATTTAAGGACATGGCTCAATGAACTTTATTTTAGAGTATCATATTTTCTATAAGAACTCACTTGAAAAATATCGCGATATCAAAATTCGCGGAATGGTAACACTAATAATGAGAATTTTTTTTTCAATGTTATTCAAATGGGAAACCTTCAATTTTGAGTCGCGACCTCTACATATTTTTTGACAACACCCCCTTTCACGAAACTTCGTTTTTGGGTTTTCGGGTACGATGGGTAAAAAAAAAGTTGCCCTGAAACGAATCACCCTAGCGCACATGCATGTGGAATACTCACAAGGATTAGGTATCTCGTCACTTCAAACGACTCGTTGTTATCCTGGATAACACTAAAATAGTCAAAAATGGTGATCGAATTATGGACTGTATACAAAAAATGTTCCTACAAAAGTTGTTAGTTTTGACCTGGCAAATTTTTTAGCTAAGATAAAAAATCATATTTCCATTTTAAAAAAACGCCGCGATTTTGAATTTAGGACCAAAAAAATATTTTTTTTTGAAAATCCCCCTTTGAACCCTAAACGTTTCATTCCACTCAATTTTTGATCGGAGCAGTATTTTTCGAGACAAATCAACTGTAAGATTGAAATGGGACACCCTGTATATCCTTCATACATATTTCATAGAAACAAAAAATTCTTTCGAATATACTTTTTTCCGGGTGGACGAAAATGCCCGGATTTCCAGGTTTTCCTGATTCCAATGTCCATTATTTGCGCATTTCCTTATTTCCACCGCTGAGATAAAATATGTGCAATTCCTCAACCCCTAGAGCACACAATATTGCAATATTGTATGTAACATTGCTGCAACCTTGCTGCAATGTTGCTATGTCCGCCGATTGAATTATTGCTGCAATATTCCGCAATATTGCAGAAATATTGCATGCAATCAATATGCAATATTGCAGGAATATTACGTGCAATAGAAACTTTATCATTTGAATTATTGCATAAAATAAAAATATGTAGTCTTCAATCCATCGAACTGCGCTATCACAGGGCGCGAATAAATGTTCCAACAATTGATTGTTAATTAAGACCCCGATACCGGACCTTTATCGGTGCTCGGTGACGCTCTCGCCAGCGCGAGAGCGCGCACCGACCGCCGCCACCTAACGGATCCCAGGCGAAGTGCCGAGATCGTGGCAGGCCCCAGGTCATTCCGTTACATTATATAGTCATATTTTGCGAATAAGAATCATATTCAGTAACAAAAAACATTTTGGTTTTATAGCTTTTTTGATATTGAACATTTTTTCAATACGAATATCACAATGTCTTAATTATATTATATCGCTGCAATATCACTTGTTTTATTAATGTCAAAAGCACAACAAAATTTTAAAAAGAAATATGAAAAAAGAAAAAGAAAAAGACGTTAAATTAATCGCTATTGATGTTTTATGAGGAATAAATGAATAGATCTTTTTCATATTTATTACGCTTGTGTAGTTGTAAAATTTGAAGTTCCATCTCATTAATATCGCTGCAATTTACTCGCAACGTTTCAACAAAATATTGCAGGAAACATTCCTGCAATATTTTGTGCAATATATCATTGCACATGCAATATGACAACATTGCTGCAACATTGCAGCAACGTTTCGACAAAATATTGCAGAAATGTTGCTTAGAAACATTCCCGAAACATTGCAGAGAAGTTTCAGTGCAATGTTGCGTAATGTTATGTGCTGTAGAGGAAATTGCAGTATTTTTACGTATTCTTGGAGTTTTCTAAAAGGGGATTCGGAATTGGTCAAGATAAATTCATCATGGAAAACTTTCTATGGAAGTCATCGACTATAGAAAAAAATCAGTGGTCATTTAATGAAGTACTTATTTTGTTAAATGTTTCAAGCTATTTCTGAAGAATAAAACGGGGGTGGTATAAATTTAGCAATCGTACGTTCGCCCTCATCGACTTGAGATTTCACCGCGATCTAATAATAACGGGATTGTGGTTGATTTCGTTGGTATAATGTGTATTCCCGGGATTTTCTCTCCCACGTAAAATGCGCGCGCTTTGATGTCCGGTCGTCGTTCAACGTTTGACGAATCCGTGCGCGAGAAAAAGACAAAACGATAAGTACGTGCGAGACCGAGAAGCGTTTTCTCGTCTTTCAAAGGGCCGATGATGATCGCGAGCTTTTGACAGAGTAGTCGAGAAGCTCTTGCTTGTTAACTCTGATATGAGGATACAAAGGCAAAGAGGATTATTCGAGACTAGAACAAACGCATTTTGGAGCCTTTGCATCGAAGGAGCAAAAATAAGAGAGAGCAATTCACCCCCGCAGAAATCATGAAAAGCAACGAGAATTATACCCAGATAGACAAATGTAGCTCATATTGGCATCATATTGCATACATCTATGACGCATAGGAACACTCACTGCTGTGTGTCGCTTATGAGTGCTCCCCTGGAAGTCATATTTGCATCATATGATGATTGACATTAACACATCATATGGGGCTCATATGGCAGTCACGGCGTGACGAAATTGTGGTTGAAGATCATATTGACGTCATACCGTGGTGAAATTGGTGGCGCTCATATATGAAGCTCATATGACCGTCGCGATGTGAGGTATTATTGTAGTTATTGTAATTTTCATACGGTTTTTTTTACATTTCTATTGCTTGCAAAATTTTTTATCATGTATATTTTTTCATTTACATAGCTTCTGAACCGATTACATAAAAAAAAAAATTTTAACTCGCCATTTCATTATATTTCAATTTCTTCTGTCTCCAGTGAGATTCGAACCTGCGACCTGCCTATCTATCCTACCTAACAACCTAACACGCTACCTATTACGCTACCGAGTACTTATGAATTTTCTTCACTTATATGATATATCAGTGGTGACATGCCAGGGAAAACGAGTCACATTTGAATATTATATATGAGGCATTCCACACCAACTGAATGGTGTTTTTCCCTGACCCCCTGCGATTTGTTCCATTATTTTTTGTTATTCAACCTATAAAAAAACGTACTCCCAATTTTTTTTAAATTTTTTGGACCATCCGCTATCTGAAAAAAAATTGACTAAATCGCATTTTTGACGGAAAAAACGCAGTGGAAGTATTAAAACATAGTGGAAGTATTTTTTTTTCTGGGTTTACGCAGGAAAAAGTCGATCGACATTTTTGTATTCTTTGAATTTTTACGTGAGGCATGTATGGGTAATGACATAGTAATTCTAAATACTCTGTCACACTGCTATTTTAAAGTATTTCATATAAAAACTTGAGTACACCAAACCTGTTGTGTTACATTGTGACCGACAACGCCTCGTCGAACTTGCTTTTACCGGCCATTTTTTGCAGTACGCAACTTTGACACGGCAAAACCTTTGTGTACAAGCCTTTGTGTATAAAACTGCAGTATAAGTCTCCGACTTGAAATGCACTGTGACCCTATTCAGGACTGAAAATACTCTTAACAATTAATCTCTTCCAGTTTTGCAAAATAAAGCGCTCTTCTTCAGACCAACAATATCATATAGATTCGATTTGGATTTGTGATTTGAGTTTAAAAATTCTTAATTGGTTATTCTTATCTATCTACACATATCATAAGATTCTGAAAAAAAAAACTTAATTTTTCAACGTTCATAAGCTACCATGAGTGACGTTGTCAATGTGCGAAATAAAAAAATAATTTTATTAAACTTGTTAAATGAAATAAAACCCAGAAAAAAAAATACTTCCACTATGTTTTATGGCCCAAAAATTTTGTTTTGTGACACCGAATTTTTGTGATTTTTTTGTGATTTTTAAAAATGGGCGTTTTTTTCGTCAAAAGTCAGATTTCGTCAATTTTTTTTGAAATGGTGGCTGGTCCAAAAAATTTGAAAAAAATTGGGAGTACGTTTTTTGATAAGTCGAATAACATAAAAAATAATGGAACAAATCGCAGGGGGTCAGGCAAAAACACCATTAAGTTGGTGTGGAATGCCTCATATATACAGTTAAAAATAAAAGTAATTAATAAATTAAGAATTAAAGAAATAGACGATTCACTATAGCATCCAAAATTTCAAAAAAGTGGGATATTCGTGAAAATCAATTTCTTAGTTTTTTTTACCGTTTCACGAATTCGAATATCTCAATCGAAGCTATAGGGAAATTTGTAGAATTCAAAATGGGGGTTCTATTTGATAAAAAAAAATGATGAAAAATAGTGCAACTTTTGTAAAAGTTTGTTTGCTCATATATGAAACGGAAATATAAAACAAAAAAAATTAAAACATTCAAAAAAAATTAGTTAAAATAATTTTTTTTTCTAAGTAAATGAAAACAATTTTTAAAAATTCAATATGGTGGCCGTGATTTGCAAAAATTCTCAGATGTTGGTGAACATATTATTAATAACTTTATAATGAATTTTTTGGACTTGCAAATATTGCATGGACGTGTTTTTAGTAATAACTATAACGTATCACGGCGATTTTTTTTCGACTTATTTTTTATTCTTTCACTCCCCACCCGAAATTTTGTTGTGTACGTCTGAAAAAAAGTCCCTGAAAGTTACAGCCCTTAATATTAATATTAACTACTTATCACTTCGCGTGACAAGTTTTTCCATCTAAAATATACGTAAATGAAAAACTTTTTTCGTCGAAATTTTACCACTCCGCGGTTTTTTTAAGCTATCACATTGATTTTGGTCGCAATTTACGTACAATCGAACGATCTTTAAAAGTGTTCAGAACAGCGTAAGTGTAACTTACACCGGTGAGATGGTACGGGTCCCTAAAGTTGATTTTTACCCAAAATTCTCGATTTTTTGCTGTTATCTCCGAAATGATTAACTTTACCGAAAAAATGTAAAGGAAAATTTGGTTGGAAATTCAATTTTCTACCAAAAAGGTCCTTTAAACCGAACTGCTAAAATTAATATTTCTTGAGATATTGAACCTTAACTTATTTATGGTATAAAATTTATATAGTTTTTCGAACTAAAAATTTTAGTTGTTGATATTCTATATCATATCACCATATTACATATCACATCACGAGTGGTGTTATGATGTGGAATATCAACATTTGAAACTTTTGGTTCGATAATCCATAAAAAATTTCATATCACAAATAAGTTAAGATTCAATATCTCAAGAAAGATTGATTTTAGCAATTAGGTCTGAAGGACCTTTTTTGTAAGAAATTGAATTTCCAGAAAAAAATGTTTTCACATTTTTTCGGTAAAGTTAATCATTTCGAAGATAACAGCAGAAAAATGAGAATTTTGTGTAAAAATCGACTCAAGTGACCCGTACCGTCTCACCAGTCTAAGTTACACCAACGCTGTTAGAGGACACTTTCAAAGATCATTCAATTTTGCGTAAATTGCGACCAAAATCAATACGATAGCATAAAAAACCGCGGAGTGGTAAAATTTTTAAGAAAAAAGTTTTTGATTCACGTGTATTTTAGATGGAAAAACTTATCACGTACGCGAAGGGAAAGCACTCAATATTAATATTAAGGGCTGTAACTTTCAGGGAATTTTCTTTACACAACAAAATTTCGGGTGGGGAGTGAAAGAAAAGAAATAAGTCGAAAAAAAAATCGCCCTAATCATTTGCTATTTAGTTTTAACGAGTTATCGGTGTAAAATTTTCCCTATTTTGATATTTCAACCAGGGTTGCAAAATTTTTAATGAAAAAGTAATGCATTAAGCATTACTTTTTTAATGGCTAATGAAAATAATTTCCATTAACTATTAAATTTTAATGATTAATGGAAATGATTTTCATTAACCATTACATTTTAATGGTTAATGGAAAATATTTCCATTAACCATTAAATTTTAATGATCAATGGAAAATATTCCCATTAACCATTAAAATTTAATGATTAATGGAAAATATTTCCATTAAACATTAAATTTTAATGGTTAATGGAAATTATTTTCATTGACCATTGAATTTTAATGGTTAATGGAAAACATTTCCATTAACTATTAAATTTTTATTTATTTATTTATTCATTTAATTATTTTCTTTTATTCTTGAAAGTACCGAAAAAATAAATAAATAAATAAATAAATAAGTAAATGAATAAATAAATAAATAAAAATTTAATGGTTAATGGAAATATTTTCCATTAACCATTGAAATTTAATGGTTAATGGAAATATTTTCCATTAATCATTAAATTTTAATGGTTAATGGAAATAATTTCCATCAATCATTAAAATTTAATGGTTACTGGAAATAATTTTCCATTTTCCAACCCTGATTTCAACTATTATTATTTTTTTGTCCGATATGTTTCTCATATTTGTTTCCGCCCTACTAATTTAGTTAATGTACAATTTTAGTTTATTACCATCTGAGTCGGTTTCACGTGGCTCTAGGTTTCGACTTTGATATCAAGTTCAATCTTCTGACTCGTGACATGAAAGAATTGTCGTCGTTGTCGTCGTTGTCGTCGTCGATGGTGGTGGTGTCTTAATTGACTCTAAACTGACTGGCATGCGCCGGAAGATCGCTCTTGGTCGATCGTACAAGTGGATCACGATTCGATCTTTCTCGACGACTACAGATGGATCGATCGATAAACCGAGATCGCTCAGAGCTCTCTGACGGCGCACGTTGAGCCTATATCCAAGTTCCACGTCGATCTCGTCAAGCCTCGATTTTCTTCGACGAGAGCGAATCGATTTGCCAACGATCGAAACCCCACTTTCCCCATCGTCGAGTGATTGACAAACGTGAGGTTGAAGTATCGCAAAGGTCGGCTCGTTCAACATGAAATGTCCCAACCTAACGCTTCTCAGATATCTTCTTTATGTTTTCCCTCCTCTGTACGACAAAAATGAACTTGTTGTACAAAATCGAATAAAAAGTTTTGAATTTTGTAAAAATAATTGAGATGGTTAGAACTGAGAAAAAAGCCATAAACATCCCCTGACACTGTTCAGGATTTTATAAAAATCTTTGCAATCGACAAATCTTAATCGAAGTATCCTTTGCGGAAATAAATTAGTGAAGTACTCATGGAGTTTCAAAAATAATTTATACACGTTTTAAAAAACAAACAAAAGTGTATCTGCATTTAAATGCTCGTACTAGACTTTTTTTTGAAGGGACGATTGATATACAGCAAAATAACTAAGTTTTGCTACATATATTCTATACTTTTGTCATTTTTTACCTATCTTGATGAGTAGAATATAAAAAAAATAGCAAACAATAATTTGACCTCAGAATAACTCAGTTTATTTCAATAAATTCGCAAGCACGTTTTTAAGTAGTTGGTAAGAAATAAAATTTTGCAATGCCAATTCGATCACGATAAGAGCTTATTTGACATTTTTTATTGACCTATTTAACTTGTTAATGCGAAAGTTTAAAGTGAATATTTGATGCATTAAGAATGATTTTTCAAAAAAAAAAAGTCAAGTTTTCGTAAAATCTTGATGACAAAGACATATAGGAAAGATGATTTTTGTTTAGATTTGAAATAAATTATAGAAAATGCATCAAATTCCTCGACTTTTTGACGGCATTTTTAGCGAACAAAAATTTCCTTACATTTTCAAGGTTCACACATCATTTCCAAGGGGAGGAGGGGGCAACATACAAGTTTCTAAATTTCACAGCTTTAAATTGCTGAATTTCATTTTCTTCTATAGTCTGGATTCTGTTTGTTAAAGCGCGAAAATTATAAAAAAGAATCTCTACAATTTCGCGTATCCCAGTAGCATCAATAAGTCGATCATTAAAGAGTACAAAATTACGCTGATTGCGGATTAGACAAATGGTTTATTCGGATAAGAGTGGAGAATCGGCCCCCAGCGAATTTTGTGGCGTTGATTTTTTCTAAAGTTCCTAACTAACACAGCAAAATTGATCCCGGGACCATCCCGAGATAGTCCTATTCGTGTCCTGCCAAGATAGTACGTCTTATGAACGTCTATGGGAGGAACCTGCAGTAAGATATTGTCCTACCCGGGATTGATATTGGATGTCTTGAGGATATCCTGCCGCAACCGGAATTTTCTCAGATTTTTATGCAATCGAGAAGTGTTCTCAAACTTATGTGTAATGAGCGCTAAGCGACCAAACTCTTCTGCGTTTTTCAAACCGTTTTTCTGAGACTTGTCATATTTGAAGTCCGTGTGCACGATAACTCAAAATATACTGGACCAATCGCTTTGAAATTTTGCACAGTACTTCTTCACATAATTCACCAGGTATTGTCGAGAGCTTTTTTTGTTTTTTTTTTTAATAATTACTAATTTTTCAACAACAAATTAGCCGATTTTTTTTAGCGAAAATCGGGTTTTTGGCTCCCAAGTGCTACGAAAAATCGAAAAATCGAAAAAAAAAATCCTCCCGTCATTACCTCGAGAAACATCTCCTTTAACAAATGCATTTTGATTTTTTTGTTTCAGATGATTCTGTTGCGAGTTATGGTGCACACCGCAAACCAACTTTTTTTCGAGGCGCCTCCGGGGTTTAATTTTCACTCGCTCAATTTTGAATATTTTGCAATGCAAATTTAGGAGAATGTTGTTCAAATGTTACTTGATTATATGTGAATTTTTCAATAAACGAACACTATCCGTTGCGCCAAAAAAAAATCTTAAAAACATGCCTTCTTTCGCCGAATTAACTTTACCCCGCCCTTAAATACCAAGAAGCAATCGGAAAATCTCAAAAAGTTCTGAAAAATCGGAAACTTGTCAATGTTAATGGGAACATTTTTTTCTTTTTTCAAAATGCTGAACTCTATTTTTAATCATCGAATCTTCCTTTAAAAACATTATTTCGTAGCAAAGCGATTTTTCTACTATCATGACGAAAATTGCCATGATTTCACTCTTCATTCCCCACATTTAAAAAAAAGTCTCAAAATTTGACCTGCGACAAATTGAAAAAATATAAAGACAACAAAATTTCTGATTTTTCACTGGAAATCCATATATAAATCATTCTTTTGGTTTAATAAATGGGTGCTCATGGCTGGAAAATAGGAATCCGGACTCTTTGATGGTGAAGAGGTCAATGCCGTGATCAACATCAGGGATGGCGATGAAGATTAATATGCTGCAATATATAGATAGTAGGTGTGAACGAACTGAAATTGGCAATAAATTCATATTGTTTACATTTATTTGTTATGCCTCACAACTACTCCAGCCATGATCACCCATTAATTAAACCCAAAGAATGATTCATCTATGGAATTGCAAAAATCGTAAAAACACTATTTTTAGCCGGAAGACCCCTCGGCATTGATGTAAAAATCTTTAATTTTGCTCAAAATTATTTTCTTAGGCCAGGAACTTTGAAAAAAATCGGTGCCACAAAATTCGCTGGGGGCCGATTCACCATTGTTATCCGGCTAAACCCTTTATCTCACAGTATAATATAACAAAAGTTGCAAAAGTTAGAGTAAATTATCTAAAAAAAAATCAAGATTTCATAAAAACTTGTCAAGAACATACAGCAAATATAATGATTTTCAGAATTTGAATAAATTCCAGAAGTAACGATTTTCCGATTTCCCAAGTTTACATAATTTTGATAGGGAAAGCAAGTTGCAAATTTCTAAAGTACAAAGCTCAAAATTTCTCAATTCCGTTGACCCCTCGAGCCTGGATTCTGACCATTAAAGCGTGAAGTACAAAAAAGAATCTCCACAATGTCGCAAAAGCCAGTAAAAGCATCAATCAGTCGTTCATTAAAGATTATACAATCACGCTGATCGTCAACTGACCGTGTCACGTCTCACGCTCGTGCGCGAATTTCGTTATTCCGATACGAACGATCAATCATTTTTTCTACCGGCAATCTTTCATTGGGTAACACCGATGGATACGGCTCATTAACGAACAATCATCATCGAGGTGAAATGATAAGATCGTCGTGGCGAATACACATATTTATCGCATATGGCAGAGTGAACGTGACGATGACGACAACCATGAGCGGGAGGTGGAAATCGAGGAAACATTTTTTGCCATTTTTTTCCCCGCTCTATAACGCGATTTACGAAGCCGAAGAACGAAGAACGGAGAGATGCGCAATTTACGGTAAAATTACCGAAGGCGCGAGGCGTGAAGAATTTTGAGAGGCGTGCAACAAGTGGTCGCTATGGGTGCAACAAGTTATTGCCGGGATACGTGAACCCCCTCACTCGCTTTCCTCGCTTATTCTATACATAGATATACATTTTTACGTGTAATAACGATTGCCGGAAAACAAAAGGGCGCGAAACATCTAATTTCAAATTTTAAATCACACAATTTACGCCCTTATGTCCCTCAATATTCGATACATATGGAGCATTCTAACAAGGAAAGTATTTCCGCTGACGTCGTATGATTTAGATTAAATTTAAATATATTATTCTACATAAAAATCTAAGAGACTCGTATTTTTTTTAATCGTCGGAAAAACGTGTCTAAGGGGATGAAATTACCCCCCAAAGTTGGCACCTCCAAGCACGGAAAATATAACTTTACCCTCCTGAATACTATTTTATTACTTAAACTGACTAATCAAGTCAGTTGTGTTGACTAGTCGCATCAACTAATCATGAATAGTAGATGGAACTAATCGTAAGGCTAGGTGGTTGTTGTAACGAAGCAAATGGTTACGGTAACTGAAATGCAGCCAACTAATAATCAGTTGGTTGTCCCAACCAACCATTTTATTCCGTGAGGGGTACTTTTCAGGTTTCACCTAATTACCATGATGATAAATTATAAATGATCCATTTGGGTGCACTCGATTATCTCAAGTGGAAACAGATGAAACCTGAAAAGTACCCCTCGGAAGTCCCAACTTTAGGGGGTAATTTCATCCACTAGAAACGTTTTTCCACCGATTAAACAAAAACGTCTCTCTTAGACCCCTACAGCACATACTACAAATTTTACAACTACACGAGCGTAATAAATATGAAAAAGATCAATTGAAAAAGATTTATTAATTGATTCCTTATAAAATATCAATAACGATTGATTTCACGTCATTTTCGTTTTTTATATTTATTTTCAAAATTTTGTTGTGCTTTTGACATTAATCAGACATGTGATATTAATATAATTAAGACATTGTGATATTCGCGTTGAAAAAATGTTTAGTATCAAAAGAGCTATAAAACCAAAATGTATTTTGTTTCTAAATGATTCTTATTCGTAAAATATGACTATATACTGTAACGGGACGACCTGGGGCCTGCCACGATCTCGGCACTTCGTCTGAGATCCGTTAGGTGGCGGCGTTCGGTGGGCGTTCTCGCGCTGGCGAGCGAGCCACCGAGCATCGATAAAGGGCCGGTGTATTACCAGCATCGGGGTCCTCAATTAACACTCAATTGTTGGAATATTCACCCGCGCTCTGTGGTCGTGCAGTCCTATGGACTTGAAACTACATATTTTTATTTGATGCAATAATTTTATTTTATGCAAATGATAAAGTTTCCATTGCAGGTAATATTCCTGAAGTATTGAATATCCAATACGACTATACGAGTGATATTGCTGGAATATAGCATATTGATTGGATGCAATCATTCTGGAATATTGCGGAACATTGCAGCAATATTTCACTCGTCGGATATAGCAACATTGCAGCAAGATTGCAGAAATGTTCTTTGCAATATTACAATGTTGTCGTGCAACATTTAAGCAACATTGCAGGAATATTGTGTGCTGTAGGGGGATTTTGATGTAGAATCACATATTTAAATTTCATTAAAATCGGAGGACATCAGCGAAAAGACTTTCCTTGCAAGTGAATGTGACCTTAATCCGTGAACTCTACGATTTTAAATTACTTTGCAGAAAAGATTGTAGAGGGTGAAATGATTGTTCTCAAAGTTTTTCAGATTATTACTCGAGTATGAATATTTCTTAAAAACTAACCAATTTTGAAACAGTTAAGGAATATTTAAATAAAAGTGCCAACTAAATATATGTCTTTACTATAAATAAACTGATTTCTCAGTGTATGACAATTTGGGGCAGATTGCAATTTTTAAATATTGGAATTCTTTTCCAAGATTCCTTCCTGCTAATAATATGTACGAGGCACCAAGAAGGAAATTGGCATTTTGTAAAAATCATTAAGTAAATTTTAAACGAAGAATGATAAACAACAAATGATGAACAATAAAAATGAAAACAATCAATAATTAAGAAAAACATGTCACTTTCTCATCCCCTTCAATTGAGACTTCGATTCTTACTTTTTCAATTTTGAAATCTTCGCGGGCAACGAGAGATTACGAAAATAACTTTTTTAATATATAAAAAAATTAACAACGATCGTGCATTAAAACGAACCCTTTTTTGCATAAAATCATATTGGAATTTCGATACTTCATATATATATATATATATATATATGTGTCATTCCATATCAATCCCAGCAAACACACTTGGATGATTTACGAAACATTTACGTATAATTGAAATGTAATAACTACGTCATATAATGTTCATCACAAATTCGTAAATTTTTCATAACGCACGTAAACGAGATGTATATAATACGTCCTGGCGATATGTAGTAAGGATGTCAATGAAAGATGTAGGAATTACGAAAAACTATAGACATCACAAATACGTAACATTGATACGTCAAGATCTCGTCACTCTTATACGAGATATTTACATGTACTGTAAACTTGTCAAACTGTTACGAGTCGATGCTATAACAATAATAGAACATTAGTGATATTATAATCTCGTAGTATAGGCTACGTAGCAAATATGTCACACTGTGACATAAATGTTATAAGACATTTCTTGTAACAAATCCGTAACAATTATAGAACATTGCTGTAACAATTATAGATATTGGTGATATTATAATCTCGTAGTATAGGCTACGTAGCGATTATGTATAATGTGTGACAGAAATGTCACAAGTCATTTCTTGTAACAAATCCGCAACATATACGTATCATATATTACGAGAAATGTCCTCACATTTTAAGGTTATGTCGATTAAGGAACGTAAACAATATGTGAGTGTAAAGTACAAGGAGGTGATATCGAATAATCCAGCGTAATACAGAATAAACCAGAATAATACAGCATACATTGCAAGAGGTAAGTTTAATGTGATCCCTTTATTTAAAAGAAAAAAATAAGTTATATGGGTATTTGCCGTGATGGAAAAACACCCAGGAGTTTCCCTTACTCGGTTTATAACCTTATTCGCGTTGCACGTTCGCTTAATTTCTCTTTGCCCTTTCTTTTGGTGTTGCAGGCCTGTTTTGAAATTGATAGCCTATTTTCAATTTTCCAGGCATTGTCCTGGTCACAATTTTGACTTTAATCAAAATTTGCCGCGCTCATCCCATAATAAAAAGTGTTACGAAGGAAATGAGACGTCGTAGAACAAAATCTATCTAGCAATTCTTTTTGAATCATGCGCAGAGTGTAAGAACCCAGTTTTGAGTTTTTACACTCTGTGTAAAAACCTAGCTTTGAGTTTTTACACTCTGCGGCTGATTCAGAAAGAATTGATGGACAGATTTTGTTCTACGACGTCTCATTTCCTTCGTAACTCATTTTCCCGTGGGATGAGCACGGCACATTTTTTTGGCTCTTCATTTCAGAATTGCAGGCCTGCTTTGAAATTGTTAGCCTATTTTGAACTTTCCAGGCATTGTCCTGGTCACAATTTTGACTTCAATCAAAATGTGCCACGCTCATCCCATAGGAAAAAGTGTTACGAAGGAAATGAGACGTCGTAGAAGAAAATCTATCTAGCAATTCTTTCAGAATCATGCGCAGAGTGTAAGAACCCAGTTTTGAGTTTTTACACTGTGTAAAAACCTAGCTTTGAGTTTTTACACTCTACGCATGATTCAGAAAGAATTGATAGACAGATTTTGTTCTACGACGTCTCATTTCCTTCGTAACTCGTTTTCCCATGAGATGAGCACGGCATAAGTTTTTTGCTCTTTATTTCAGAGTTGCAGGCCTGCTTTGAAATTGTTAGCCTATTTTGAACTTTCCAGGCATTGTCCTGGTCACAATTTTGACTTCAATCAAAATGTGCCACGCTCATCCCATAGGAAAAAGTGTTACGAAGGAAATGAGACGTCGTAGAAGAAAATCTATCTAGCAATTCTTTCAGAATCATGCGCAGAGTGTAAGAACCCAGTTTTGAGTTTTTACACTGTGTAAAAACCTAGCTTTGAGTTTTTACACTCTACGCATGATTCAGAAAGAATTGATAGACAGATTTTGTTCTACGACGTCTCATTTCCTTCGTAACTCGTTTTCCCATGAGATGAGCACGGCATAAGTTTTTTGCTCTTTATTTCAGAGTTGCAGGCCTGCTTTGAAATTGTTAGCCTCTTTTGAACTTTCCAGACATTGCCCTGGTCACAATTTTGACTTTAATCAAAATGTGCCGCGCTCATCCCATAGGAAAAAGTGTTACAAAGGAAATGAGACGTCGTAGAACAAAATCTATCCAGCAATTCTTTCGGCATCATGTGCAGAGTGTAAGAACCCAGTTTTGAGTTTTTACACTCTGTGTAAAAACCTAGCTTTGAGTTTTTATACTCTGCGCATGATTCAGAAAGAATTGATAGACAGATTTTGTTCTACGACGTCTCATTTCCTTAGTAACTCATTTTCCCATGAGATGAGCATGACACATGTTTTCTGCTCTTTATTTCAGAGTTGCAAGCCTGCTTTGAAATTGTTAGCCTATTTTGAACTTTCCAGGCATTGTCCTGTTCACAATTTTGACTTTAATCAAAATGTGCCACGCTCATCCCATGGGAAAAAGTTTACAAAGGAAATGAGACGTCGCCAGCAGTTTATCAGCGTAGAGTATAAAAACTCAAAACTAGGCTTTTCAGGACACCGGTGCACCTTGAGGGTTCTAACTAGTCCCAAAAAATTGTTCATTTGGTACCTCGAATGGTGGACGATACATCATATTTGTAGGTATTCTACAAAAATTATAAATTATAATTAAAATGTACTTTTCAAATGTTAAAATAAAAATAAAATTCCAACCTAATATGTAGGTTGGAAATACATAAATTTCTTGTAATTTGTTGATAAAATATGTATATACGTAAATTACCTTTAACCACGAAATCACATTGACATCATTGTTACGAGTATTATGCACCAGGGTTACGTTTCGTTTCGTAGGAGTTACATCAATGAGCTGAGTTTGTTACAACTATGATCTGAGTTTGTTACATCTATTATCTGAGTTTGTTATGGCTATGTGATGAGTTTGTTACATCTATGAGCTGAATATGTTACATCTTGGGTATGAGTTTATTTCATTATTATTCCTCGTAGATGTTTCGTATCTGTGACTTGTTTATAGGATGACATATTTGAGAACAAACTCTGCTTCATTCACGGAGTTTGTGACATAAATGTTATGTCCAATGTAACACACGTTACGTAACATTTTCGTAACTATTTCGGAACTGTGTTTGCTGGGATTCAACGACGTTTTGACGGTGACCCTTTCGATCTTTTTTATTTTTTAATATGTTAATATACATGCAAAAAGAAGTATCCATGTCAATTTTTAGCTCTCTATCTCAAGCCATACCGAAGTTATTGATTTTTCAAGAATGTACTTAAAATAATCATAACTTCTACATTAACCAAGATATTGCAATTTATTAGGAGGTCATTTTTTTTTGTTTTTCGAGGTACTTCTTGAAAAAAATCTAAAAAATGAAGAAAAACAAATTTTTAATGTCGTTTTAACTGTTTTAAGCTAAAAAGTTGGATTTTTTTTCAATGGGACCCCTTTGATTTTTTTCAAAAAAAATTATAAAATTTTACGTAAAAAAACAACATTTTTAAGATTTTACCGAAGAGGGGATTCAAATAACTTCTTATCGAAATTTTTTTTTCTACATTCTTCTACATTCTACAAACTTCTACATTAACCAAGATATTGTAATTTGTCAAGAGGTCATTTTTTTTGTTCTTCAATGTACTTTTTGAAAAAAAGATTAAAAATTAAGAAAAATAAATTTTTAATTTTTTTTAACTATTTTAAGCTAAAAAAAATTGATTTTCTTCTAGTGGGACCCCTTCGATTTTTATCAAAAAAAATTATAAAATTTTACGTAAAAAAACAAAATTTTTGAGATTTTACCGAAGAGGGGATTCAAAAAACTTCTTATCGAAAATTTTTTATTTCGATTTTTTTTTCGTAACTTTGATCTTTTTTCCTTCTATGACTACAATAGTTGATTTTAATTATGTTAAAATAAATAATCTAACTTGCTTTATATATTTCTATTGTAAATTACAATAATTAACATGAAGAATTACAATTCAAGTACGTTTTGCACTTTATTCAATTAATTTCATAAATTTTCCAATATATCGGCAGTTACATTCCAAAATTTAGTTTATAGACCCTTAGGACTAATACAAAATTTCATTGATTATACCTACTTCAACTATTGTAGTCATAGAAGGAAAGACGATCAAAATTACGAAAAAAAAAATAAAAAATAAAAAATTTCGTTAAGAAGTTATTTGAATCCCCTCTTCGGTAAAATCTTGAAAATTTTGTTTTTTTACGTAGAATTCTATAATTTTTTTTGAAAAATATCGAAGGGGTCCCATTAGAAGGAAATTCATTTTTTTTAGCTTAAAACAGTTGAAAAGACATTATAAATTTGTTTCCTTAATTTTTAATCATTTTTTCAAAAAGTACATGGAAAAAAAAAATGACCTCTTGACAAATTACAATATCTAGGTTAATGTAGAAGTTATGATTATTTTAAGTATATTCTTGAAAAATCAATAACTTCGGTATGGTTTAAGATAGAGAGCTAAAAATTGGCATGGATACTTCTTTTTGCATGTATAATAACATATTGAAAAATAAAAAAAAACCGAAGGGGTCACCGTCAAAACGTCGTTGAATTGATATGGAATGACACACACATATATATTTACGACGAATTTTGAAAGATCATTGAAGGATCTTTTGTTCATGTAGAAGAAAATTTCGAAATTATGAAAAAATATAAATAATTGGAGTTCCACATCGATCTCAGAAAAAAATCTCAGTTATAAATTCAAAATATAATTAATTTTCATTCAGGGGGGAAACCCAAATAAATGGTCGAAGATGACGAGGAATTTCGGGATTTTTTTCCAACGCAACTACTGGACCAATCGTTTTCAACTTTGGAGGCTATTTTATTGTACATTCGAAGACTTGAAAAACATTTTTTTTATTTTGATTTTTCTTTGCCCGATACTTTAAACGCGATTCACCCAAAACTACATTTTTGCAATTTGCGGCAGCGATAAAAAAACCTATTCATCCCATTCATTTCAACTAAATATTTTTAGACATATAATTGCAAACACTCGTCGACAAACCTCCATTTAAAAAAAAAAATTAATTTAAGAATCATTTTTTGCATAAAAATGTTCGGTAAAAATTCGATATTTTTTCTCTGAGTGCCGCCATTATTACAATATTTAACTTTTGAAACTTTTTCTTGGTTTATCGACAGCGTACTTTCATACAGAATTTAATGGTTTCTGATTTTTTCGTTTCGGATGAAAAACAAAAAATCTACAGCTGCCGCAATTCGACATCATGGGAAAAATTCGTTCAGCAACGATTGGTTGCAGGCTGCTGATGAATAATTATTTTCGATTTAAAAAAATGTTTTTCAAGTCTTCGAATGTACAATGAAATAGCCTCCAAAGTTGAAAACGATCGGTCCAGTAGTTGCGTTGGAAAAAAATCCCGAAATTCCTTGACATCTTCGACCATTCATATGGGTTTCCCCCCTTAATATAGAAAATCACATGATAATAGGAAGCTTATGAAAAATTTCAAAAATCTCAAAAGGTTTTTATTGCACTCCGTGCGCAAAATGCCACTTTGCGCACTCGTACAATAAAATTTCGTACGATACTAGTGCGAGAAACTTTTTCTCAACTCGTGTGATTGCAACATTCTCCTTCGGCTCATGCTCCAAACTCACACTCATCAGAAAAAGTTTCATCGCACTAGTATCGTAATATACTATTTTGATATCGAAAAATGGTTTCTGCAACGTATTTCAAAATCGACGTAAAGCAGCCAAATTAACATGCAATAAATTTTTAGGGTAGAGCCAATAAAATTCATTCCATTGGCTCAGAAAAATTTGCAAAAAATTGAGGGTGATTTTTTAGTCCCGAAAAACATTTCCTGCTAAATATTCAAAAATCAGAGAGGTCGAAGGTGGGACACCGGTTGATTTCACTCGGAATGCCCTATATATATATAAGAAAGATTCAGCGTAGCAATGCGTATTCCAGCGAAGCAAAACGTAGATCTCGAACGTGCTGCGCAACATCACACCAATGCAGAGGAGAGAAAAAAAATCGTATTAACTTTTGTGCACGACGGGGGTACAACACACCGTGAATTGCCTCGTCAATTTCGTTCCAACTTTACGGCTCAACTTTTCTATACATACACCCCGTTGGGAAAGTGGCTTCCCTCCCCCCCCCCAGCCCCTTGTTCACTTGTTCGTCTGAGAATAAGAAGGACGGGGCAAACAATTGTTTCGATCCTCGATAATTCATCGATTTCCGTGTGAAGTTACACCGAAACCAGGAAGTCAATGCTTTCCAATTGAATTTCTTTCCGAGAAATACCTACCATTGAAAGTATTGAGAGTCCGGTGTATCTGAGCGCGTGAGAAAGTAGTTGAATTTTCAAAAATTTCATATAAATTAAATTCGTTTTCAAGAAACTTATTTGAATTTTCAAGAGAAATTCATGATCATTGAATTAATTTAACGTAATTAATTTAAATTGTTCGAATATATCGAATTAAGACTATGAGAGAATATCGTTGAAGTAAAAATGAAAGTCAAAATTCATTATAAAATGAAATTATACATTTCATTTATAAAAAAATTGGTAAAAAAAATATAATCATTGATTCTTTTCTGAATTCATGCCAACTATCTTTGTTATTTCCTGCATTTGCGTGTTTTACCTCGATTGCTGCAAAATGACAAAATCCAGAACATTTTAAATCATTTTACAAAATTTAATATTTAACCAAATCAGAAGCTTTCAAACGATTAATTTCTAATTCAACCCTCCGCGGTCACACTGTAATTCCGGTGCTTCTGCGGTCTAACTGGGTCGTCTGTGTTCGCGTACAATTTTCAACGAGTTAAAATGGTTCGAAAAATCTTTTAAAAAATCCTGGCTACACCTCAATGCTTGTAGAATATGATTCAATGTTTATAAAAGCCCAAAACTTATTGTTTTTTACGCTGTAAATAGCTATTTGAGCCAAAACGTGCGGAAAAAGTGTTTTGGCTTAAATGTCAATACAAAAAAAATTTGCAATAGAAACAAAAATTACCATGGACTAGCGTCATGTACATCCTAATGTTTCAGAAAAACGAAGTTGCGATCAGTTCAGCAGAAAAAAGTATACTTATTCAGTAACCTAAAAATTGACGATTTCAAGGAGAGAAAAATCTCGGATTTCTATGAAAAACAAATCAATTATCATGTTGTGTACCAAAAAATATTATTTTTATTTGAAAAAGTGTTACTACATCATAAGTAATATGGAAGAATATAAAAAAAAAATGCTAAAAAAAATTGGATGAATGAAGAAAAAAAAATCGTTTGTCTTTTTTTGGAGTAAAAAAATCAGAAAATTAATTTTTTTTCACATACCTCCACACACTATCTGATGTGTCCTGAATAAAAAAAAAACAATTTTCTTAAAAGCAGTTTTTTCTACCTCGCCGGTCACTCTGGGTCTTTCGTGTCCGCTCTCAAAACTTACTCGCTCATAGCTCCTACACTAACTGGCACAGGTCAGCCAAACTATGGGTGTCATCAACGATCCAGAGTGGCCGCAAAGGGTTCATATGTACTATCCTTTCAATTTTCTATATTTTCATGAAAAGTTTAGTTTGTTTTCTACGAAATTACGAAATCTCACAGTTTTTTTGAGCATTTTCTAAAGCATTCGATATTTCACTAAATTAAAAACTGGAGTTTATTTCGTAAATGTACTTGTCTCCAATTTTTGTGCACCATTTTTGGTGTTTTTGGGGTTAGTTTTTATTCAGGCACAAATAGGAAGAAGGCCACTTTACAAATATTCCCAGCAAACACAGTTCCGAAATAGTTACGAAAATGTTACGTAACGTGTGTTACATTGGACATAACATTTATGTCACAAACTCCGTGAATGAAGCAGAGTTTGTTCTCAAATATGTCATCCTATAAACAAGTCACAGATACGAAACATCTACGAGGTATAATAATGAAATAAACTCATACCCAAGATGTAACATATTCAGCTCATAGATGTAACAAACTCATCACATAGCCATAACAAACTCAGATAATAGATGTAACAAACTCAGATCATAGTTGTAACAAACTCAGCTCATTGATGTAACTCCTACGAAACGAAACGTAACCCTGGTGCATAATACTCGTAACAATGATGTCAATGTGATTTCGTGGTTACAGGTAATTTACGTATATACATATTTTATCAACAAATTACAAGAAATTTATGTATTTCCAACCTACATATTAGGTTGGAATTTTATTTTTATTTTAACATTTGAAAAGTACATTTTAATTATAATTTATAATTTTTGTAGAATACCTACAAATATGATGTATCGTCCACCATTTGAGGTACCAAATGAACAATTTTTTGGGACCAGTTAGAACCCTCAGGGTGCACCGGTGTCCTGAAAAGCCTAGTTTTGAGTTTTTATACTCTACGCTGATAAACTGCTGGCGACGTCTCATTTCCTTTGTAAACTTTTTCCCACGGGATGAGCGTGGCACATTTTGATTAAAGTCAAAATTGTGACCAGGACAATGCCTGGAAAGTTCAAAATAGGCTAACAATTTCAAAGCAGGCCTGCAACTCTGAAATAAAGAGCAGAAAACATGTGTCATGCTCATCTCATGGGAAAATGAGTTACGAAGGAAATGAGACGTCGTAGAACAAAATCTGTCTATCAATTCTTTCTGAATCATGCGCAGAGTATAAAAACTCAAAGCTAGGTTTTTACACAGAGTGTTAAAACTCAAAACTGGGTTCTTACACTCTGCGCATGATGCCGAAAGAATTGCTGGATAGATTTTGTTCTACGACGTCTCATTTCCTTCGTAACACTTTTTCCTATGGGATGAGCGCGGCACATTTTGATTAAAGTCAAAATTGTGACCAGGACAATGTCTGGAAAGTTCAAAATAAGCTAACAATTTCAAAGCAGGCCTGCAACTCTGAAATAAAGAGCAAAAAACATATGCCGTGCTCATCTCATGGGAAAACGAGTTACGAAGGAAATGAGACGTCGTAGAACAAAATCTGTCTATCAATTCTTTCTGAATCATGCGCAGAGTGTAAAAACTCAAAGCTAGGTTTTTACACAGTGTAAAAACTCAAAACTGGGTTCTTACACTCTGCGCATGATTCCGAAAGAATTGCTAGATAGATTTTCTTCTACGACGTCTCATTTCCTTCGTAACACTTTTTCCTATGGGATGAGCGTGGCACATTTTGATTAAAGTCAAAATTGTGACCAGGACAATGCCTGGAAAGTTCAAAATAGGCTAACAATTTCAAAGCAGGCCTGCAACTCTGAAATAAAGAGCAAAAAAAATGTGCCATGCTCATCCCATGGGAAAATGAGTTACGAAGGAAATGAGACGTTGTAGAACAAAATCTGTCTATCAATTCTTTCTGAATCAGCCGCAGAGTGTAAAAACTCAAAGCTAGGTTTTTACACAGAGTGTAAAAACTCAAAACTGGGTTCTTCTTCTTACACTCTGCGCATGATTCAGAAAGAATTGCTAGATAGATTTTGTTCTACGACGTCTCATTTTCTTCGTAACACTTTTTATTATGGGATGAGCGCGGCAAATTTTGATTAAAGTCAAAATTGTGACCAGGACAATGCCTGGAAAATTGAAAGGGCAAAGAGAAATTAAGCGAACGTGCAACGCGAATAAGGTTATAAACCGAGTAAGGGAAATTCCTGGGTGTTTTTCCATCACGGCAAATACCCATATAACTTATTTTTTTCTTTTAAATAAAGGGATCACATTAAACTTACCTCTTGCAATGTATGCTGTATTATTCTGGTTTATTCTGTATTACGCTGGATTATTCGATATCACCTCCTTGTACTTTACACTCACATATTGTTTACGTTCCTTAATCGACATAACCTTAAAATGGTTGAGGACATTTCTCGTAATATATGATACGTATATGTTGCGGATTTGTTACAAGAAATGACTTGTGACATTTATGTCACACATTATACATATTCGTTACGTAGCCTATACTACGAGATTATAATATCACCAATATCTATAATTGTTACAGCAATGTTCTATAATTGTTACGGATTTGTTACAAGAAATGTCTTATAACATTTATGTCACAGTGTGACATATTTGCTACGTAGCCTATACTACGAGATTACAATATCACTAATGTTCTATAATCGTTACAGCATCGACTCGTAACAGTTTGACAAGTTTACAGTACATGTAAATATCTCGTATAAGAGTGACGAGATTTTGACGTATCAATGTTACGTATTTGTGATGTCTATAGTTTTTCGTAATTCCTACATCTTTCATTGACATCCTTACTACATATCGTCAGGACGTATTATATACATCTCGTTTACGTGCGTTATGAAAAATTTACGAATTTGTGATGAACATTATATGACGTAGTTATTACATTTCAATTATACGTAAATGTTTCGTAAATCATCCAAGTGTGTTTGCTGGGTTATCATTGAAAAAATAGTGTCAATCGGTTGGAAGAAACATGATTTTTTAATGGGAAAGAGGGTTAGCAATCTGAGGATTGAAACAAAACTTACCGAAGATCGGAAGATTCTGATTTCATGAAACTCATTTATCGAAACTTATTTATTCATCATTGTTAAGACGATAATATAATAAAACGTGAGATCCAAAGATTTTTTTGTATGATTTACAATTCACAAACGTATCTCTTCTTCGCATTGCAGTCTGCACCGCTAAAAACTCTTACGATTAGGCCACTACTTTTGATGTAAGTCACCTCCGTGCAACGTCCATTGCAATAGATATTGCTAAAAATAACGTGCAATTTAATAATAATCTTCCATATAGTATATGAACAAGATTAGTTATTAACAAGCAAATCAAATTAGTGGATTAACGAATAAAAATAAATTGGATTCATTTTCAAATTGAAATTATTAAAAAAAATAATAATAAATTCAATTTCGCGTTTGAGACTTCCGTAGATTTATTTTAACTTTTTTAATTCAAAAAATATATATTATATTACCATTTTACGTGTCAGAATAACAACAACAACAATTACTACAATAATGGACTTACCCGTAACTACAAGAATTGACCCAAAATCTGGTCCCATCGGAAAAGTTTTTGTATTCTAATACAAGGATGAGTGCTTCCTTTTTGGATTCATTGTCCAGACTGGCCAATTGTCCTCCATCAGCTTGGCATTTATCCATGCTT
This sequence comes from Alloplasta piceator, assembly GCA_946863875.1. Classification (NCBI taxonomy): domain Eukaryota; kingdom Metazoa; phylum Arthropoda; class Insecta; order Hymenoptera; family Ichneumonidae; genus Alloplasta; species Alloplasta piceator. The sequence continues at coordinate 57,611,858 of OX333071.1, forward strand.
CCTTCCCAGTCGCGCTTTTATTTAATGAAAAATAAATATTCAATTAATAATTATCTTTTCCTTCCTTTTCCAACCTGTAATATCCTCTCTCCAGTGTCATGCCCATGAAGGATTTTTCAACGTTTTACTTCTGCTGTTGAGCAGTGGTTGATATTTACATACAAAAAAAACGATAATTTTTATTCCATCTTTTTATACTTCATACCCGGTGCGATGATATATGAAAATCGACTGCTGAATCTCCCGACTTCCACTGGTTTGTCTCCGTGTTCAGAAATGGACGTGCTAAAACTGCGAAGGCAAAATAAATTTCGTTTTTTCTCAAGAGCCTTCACCATTCCGAGCTCAGAAAAATAGATTTAAAAATTAACACATTTTTTGATACAACTATCACATGAATGAAATATTTTATAATTTTATTTTATTGAAGTGAAATTTCTTTGCTGACGGGGTACCAATTTTCAAAGTGTAACGAAAAGTAATACCGCATGAGGGGAACAGTTAGATACGTGGTGGGGAAACGGGCAATGAAGAAGAGTGCCGCGGCATCTCCCCTCCAACGATTAACTCTAGCAGTGAATCAGAGAGAGAAGGGGTAGGTATATCTAGCAATGAACGTTACGGCAGTGATTAGGGAGCGAAGGAAGAGGGGGCAGGTATATTACATAACATGATAGCTTTGTAATGCTAGCTGTTATGTACACACTCGCCGAGATAGCCCAAAACCAGCCGGGAGTGTAAGTGTAGAGCATAGACATACCCCACACGGAACCGAGTGTCCATTGGACGTCCATCTATCATCCATAGATCCTTAACACGTCTATATCCACGATGGACGTAATGCGGACATCCATTGAACATCCATGGTATACTTTTGATTGGACAAAACGCAATGGATCACACAGGACGTATATTGTATGTCCACGACACGTACTATTTCTTGAGCTACAAATATACACAACACGGCCATCCATGGTATGTCCATAGGTAGACATTATATAGCTTTTAATTCAGGATAGTAATTGAACATCCATTGGACGTTCCAGGTTCGTAAACGAAAATCACATTCGGAGGACGTCAATTGAACGTCTATCGGATGTTCCATGTAGGATTTCATATAGACGTGAACCTGGAACGTCCAATAGATGTCCAATTACTGTACTGAATTAAGAGCTATTGAATGTCTACCTATGGGCATACCATAGATGGCCGTGTTGTGTATATTTGTAGCTTAAGAAATAGTACGTGTGTGAACATACAATATACGTCCTGTGTGATCCATCGCGTGTTGTCCAATCAAAAGCATTCGTCCTTTAGATGTACATTTAAGTATTTCGGGCAGCGGTGATATGGGTACGCCGATTGACCGTCGTATGTACGTACAAATTACGTCTATCGAAGGATGTCCACGACACATATTTTTGGAGCTATAAATATATTCCGCGCGTAACTTAACAGCCAGGGGACGTCCAATAATCATTTAAGTTGGATGAAAATTTCATTCCGGGGAAGTCCATGGGACATTCCTTAAACCACTATCGGAGATGCGAAACGACAGCGATTCTATGTGCTGAAAACGTTTCGTATACGTACCCTTAGATATTTTTTAGAGGTACCTATAGACCACATAAAGTGACATTTAATGTACGTATTTAAGACGAATGCCAATATTGCAAAAGATATCTAATGATCATCTATTATACGTCCCTTAATTTAAACGCTATTGATTACACATTATCCATTAATTATAAATTTCATTACGATTATACATTATTCAAGGTTTGTGAGACAAAGATATATAAGTATATCAGCAAACTACATAGTATAAGGTTTTTACATGCATAAGTTTCTCATAAGTCAAGTTAGTGTAGGTAGGTAGGTAGGTAGGTAGGAGATTAGAAAAGTTAAGCAGCACCCCTTGAATCCAATACTTGGATGGGTGACCGCAGTGTGAAAAATCGAAAACTATTTTTTTTTCTTTTTTTCTGTAAAATATGGATATCTCATAGGCCCCGAATATTATATAATCAGTAACAAAGTTTATAATTAATTAATAATGTGTAGTTAATAACGATTAAATTATTTAAATAAAGGGACGTATAATGGATGATCATTGGACATCTTTCTGATCACTGGTTTATTCGTCTTAAATACGTAAATCAGACGTCATTTTTTGGGGTCTAGTCCGTCTAAAAACCGTCTCAAGGTACGTATAAGGGATGTTCCCAGTACATAGAACAGGTGCCGTTTCGCACTTCTTTTAGCAGTGATAGGGATACTCATAGACGTCCCTGGGATGGAGCATTCATCCACCATGTATGGATATTGGACGTCCCATGGCCCTAATGTTCCGTGTGGGACAGTATGGACTACACATAGAACGTCACCCGAGAAAAAAAGATAGCGGCTGGTGGCGGCCAAATCTTGTTTTTTTCTAACAGTAGCCAATAAACGAGTTAGAAAGAGATAGCTGTTGGCCGCTACCTCGTTCTCTCTTTGTATAACCTGGTGGACATTTAGGCAGGGGCTGCAAGTACGAATCGCGTAGTCCATACTTTATGTCTATGGTGTAGAGGGTACCCACACGGAAATTTATATATTTAAAATATATGCAAAATTGCGTACGAAATATATTCAAAATATAATTACCGTATATAAATGAATGTATTTAAAATATATTTTAGATATATATAAAATATATTTTAGATATATGTAAAATGTACGACGCATACATACAATATATATTTTATATATCTGATGCGTACGTTTGAAATATAGATTGAATATATGTTGCATGTATTCCAAATATAGTTGAAAAATGGGCTGCCTACATTCCGAATATGGGTTGAATATGCGATACCCGTGTAGAAATTTCCGAAAATTCTCTAGGAGAATCAAATACAAAAGTACGAGTTCATGAGAAGCCGGCAAGAACTCCTTATATGGCTTCATTTACGCCGGACTTCTGTTAATATTCCGTTCTCGCGCCCGACTTTATAAGCATACTCGTCGCGTCCTCCGTATGGGGGTTCAGCGGTTGCGCTCTGCGACATCTCGCGGCGAGTCTAGAAACTATCGCAACGCTGCCGATACGAACATGTGGCAGGCGCCCGATTGCTTGTTCTAGCGGGATAAACATTATAATGTAAATCATAATGAAAAGTGTGAATACAATAAACTTAAATAATTAAATAAATATTATGTTAGTTAGTTAGTTATGCTACCATATATGGTACCATATATTAAGAATATATGTAGAATATATGGGAGATACATGTGAGTCACATCTATCTCTCATATACATATGTTGCAAATATATCAGCATGTATTAAAAATATATGAGATATATGTGAATCACACCTATCTCTCATATATGTTGCATATATATCAGCATATATTAAAAATATATGCTAATATATATGCAACATATATGTGTGGATTAAAAATATATGTACATATATTCGAAATATATCCACATATATTTTGCGTATATTAAAAATATATAAATTTCCGTGGGGGTATTCTCGGCCGTTTTGGGCTCCCTCATATGGAGTACTCGCATAGGAAATAGTCTCGCACTCGAGCAACTAATTCAGAGGGTGATTCATAAAAATAAGAAATTAATTACCACAGTTTACTTTAACTTTACTTTAAAATCTTTCTTCTTTATTTAAGATCATACCAGCATTTTTACTATTCTTAATAATTATCTCTTGGTTGATAAAAAAAAATGAGAATAATTTATCTCTATCTGCACATCTCTGATTTAAAAAAAGTATTAATTTCCATTTAACCTCTGTATTCGATAGTATTGGAAAGGTTTCATTTAAATTACATCTAGATATACAGGGTGTCCCATTTCAATCTTGCAGTTGATTTTTCTCGAAAAATACTACTCCGATCAGAAATTGAGTGGAATGAAACTTATAGGGTTCAAAGGGGGACGTTCAAAAAAAAATTTTTTTTGTCCAAAATTCAAAATGGCGGTGATAAGATGGCTGACATATTTTTTTCAAATGGAAACATGATTTTTTATTTTGACTAAAAAATTTGTCAGGTAAAAACTAACAACTTTTGTAGGAACATTTTTTTTATACGGTCCATAATTTGATCACCATTTTTTGACTATTTTAGTGTTATCCAGGATAACGACAAGTCTTTTGAAGTCAACAAATGCTTTTGAGACGACGAACCGTAGATACATAATCCTTGTGAGTATTCCACATGTATTTACGCACGCACACGGGCCCACTTACACTTGGGATGTTGAAGATTATCCTGGTTGTTATCCTGGATAACCCTAAAATACTCAAAAATGGCGATCTATTATGGGCTGTATCAAAAAATATTCCTATAGAAGTTGTTTGTTTTGAGCTGAAAAATATTTTGGTGAAAAAAACATGTTTTCATTTTAAAAAAACATGTCGGCCATCTTAACAACGCCATTTTGAATTTCGGACTGACTAACATTTTTTTTTAAACGTGCCTCTTTGAATCCTAAGAGTTTTTTGTACACAATTTTCGATCGGAGCGGTATGTTTCGAGATAAATCAGATGTAAGATTTATCTCGCTGGCGCTGTAAGGCACCCTATATCATCGACCGTACCAAAAAAAATGTTGCTTCAAAAGTTGTAAGTTTTGACCTGAAAATTTGTTTAGTGAACAAAAAAGGTCATGTTTCCATTTTAAAAAAATATGTCAACCATCTTAATGCCACCATTTTTATTTTTCGCCAAAAAAAATATCCTTTTTAACGCCCCCCTTTGAACTCTAAAAGTTTTATCCCACTCAATTTTTTATCGGAGCAGTATTTTTCGAGATAAATCAACTGTAAGATTAAAATGGGACACCCTGTATATTTGCGTTGAGATTGGATTTTCTTCATATTTTTTTTAATCACAGCTTAAAGAAAGAAGTTTCACTTCTAGCGAGCGTGGCCTCGACGCCCAACGATTTTATTCTTAATCACATATGATATACATGTGTCATTCCACCAATTATTGACTAAAGTTGTGCCGGGGGGTCTGAATTCCGCATAACCAAATTTTTTTATTGAAAAGTATATAACAAAGAGAGCTTTCATGATTTTTTTCAAATTTTCCTGTCAAACCCTCCTGACGATACAGTGGATCGAAGATTGCAACATTTGCAATTATTGACTTTAGATATTAAAAATATCAATCCCCTGTAAATTTTCTAAAAATATATTAAATAATGGTTTTTGTGTACAAAAATCTCAACTTTCTGAAGCAAACATTTTCAATTTCCTCCAATGTCGGGAAAACCCCTAAAAATGAGGTCAAAAGGTCAAATACGCTTTCTCTACCAATGTATCATTTTTGATATTTTTTAAAATATTTTTTTCGAAAAGTACAGACTTTTTTACACGGGAAATATATTTTTTGATTTTGGGGATATTTAAGAATAAACTCTAGCAAAATAAAGCTGAAAGCTTGTGATGCATTGCCGATCTTTATTGTGCTGCCGTGACGGTCATCGCTCGAACTATCGAATCAAGTTTAAAAATTTCTGTATAAAGCATTATACCCACACAGCAAAATTGATCCCGGGACCATACCGAGATAGTCCCATTCGTGTCCTACCAAGATAGTACGTCTTATGAACGTCTATGGGAGGAACCAGTGAGATATTGTTCTACCCGGGATTAATATTAGATGTCTTGAGGATATCCTGTCGCAACCGTAATTAGACGATCCCAACGCACTCTCTTATAGACGTCTGTGTGAGGTAGTGGTAGGACATTGTTCCACCCGAGATTAATATAGGATGTCTTGAGGATATCCTGCCATCACCGTGTGTGGACGATCGTACCGCACTCACTTGTAGATGTCTGTGGGAGGTACTAGTACGACATCGGTCTACTCGAGATTAATATAGGATGTCTTGAGGATATGCTGTCGCAACCGTGTTTAGACGATCCCAGTGCACTCTCTTATAGATGTATCTGGGAGGTACCGGTGGGACATTATTCTACGCGAGATTAATATGGGATGTCTTGTGGATATCCTGCCGTTACCGTGTGTAGACGATCGTACCGCACTGTCTTGTAGATGTCTATGGGAGGTACTAGTAGGACATTGATCTACTCGAGATTAATATAGGATGTCTTGAGGATACTCTGTTGCAACCGTATTTAGACGATCCAAGCGCACTCTATTAGAGATGTCTCTGAGAGGTACCAGTAGGATTCCGTTCTACTCGAGATTAATATAGGAGATCTTGAGGATATCCTGTCGCAACCGTAATTGGACGATCCCAACGTACTCTATTATAGACGTCTGTGGGAGGTACTGGTAGGACATTGTTCTACGCGAGATTAGTATAGGATGTCTTGAGGATATCCTGTCGTAACCGTGTTTTGACGATCCCAGCGCACTCTTATAGAGATGTCTCTGGGAGGTGCCGGTAAGACATTGTTCTACGCGAGATTAATATGGGATGTCTTGAGGATATCCTGCCGTAACCGTGTGTAGACGATCCCTCTTAGAGATGTGTATAGGAGGTCAGCCATTTCACGGTGTTAGTTCCAGACTCGCCGCGAGATGGCAAAGGCTCTCACATACGGATGATGCAAATAGAATGCTTATATAGCCGAGCGTGAACACGGACATTTGACCCCGAAAGGAGTCAGATCTCATAAGAGGCCATATTACAAGGAGTACTTGCTGTCTCCCTCTGTACGGTACCCATTTTATTGAAATTTAATTAATTAATTGAAATTAATTAACATTAAATCGAAATAAAAATAATTATCCACTGCTGTGTTGGCAGTCCAAGAGACGTCCCGAAGACATTCCAAAGACATCCCGGGACGGCAGTGGGACCATCCTATTGCGGTAATCACTGCGGACATTTCAGAGCCCATGGGAATCCCATGGGACCATCCCATTACCATCACGGGACAATTGAGTCAATTGACGTGATGTCCAAGAGACGTACTTGGGACGTATCCTTGCTGTGTCTAATAATTCTGGAATACCTTGGTGACGTCTTTAAGAAGTCTCGATAATATCTCATCGATATCTCCACTCTGCTGTATTTACAGTCCAAGAGACGTCCCGAAGACATCCCGGGACGACAATGGGACGATCTCATTCCGGTAATCGATGCGGACACTTTAGAGCCCATGAGAATCCCATGGGACCATCCCATTACAATCACGGGACAATTTACGTGATGTCCGAAAGACGTACTTGGGACGTATTTTTGTTGTGTGGGTATTCAGCGATTATGTAGTGAATATATATGTACAAAGTGTCCCATGGATAAGGACCATGTGATGGGTTAGCAGGCATGATCAAACGTTTTGCTGCAAGGGCATCTCTTCAAACAGGCACGAGAAACGAAATTTTATCATCCTTGGCATTGTACGACTGAGCACGTGAATCATTTAAAAAAATTGATTTCACTTTTATTTCAAATGAGAAATACGAAGTACGCGCAGCACAGCTAAAGTCGAGATCTGCTAATGCTGTGGCTGTAAAAATGACGCAATCTATGCATTGTATTATCCCTGATGCCGAGAATCATGGTTCTGCTACTATAAAAAATGTTTCTTTGTCAACAGTGACAAGAAGAGTTCCAATAATAAAGACTTGATCCTTGTCATAACTCTTTTGTATAATAATTTTAATTTCACACTTTGAACATATATATTCACTACATGATTGCTGAATATAATGCTTCGTACAGAAATTTTCAAACTTGATTCGATAGTTTGTGCGACGACCGTCACGGCAGCACAATACAGATCAGTGATTCATCACAAAACTTTCAACTTTATTTTGCAATGGTTTATTTTTGAATATCCCCAAAATCTAAAAATACATATCCCGTGTAAAAAAGTCTGAACTTTTCGAAAAAAATATTTTAAAAAATATAAAAAATGATACATTGGTAGAAAAAGCGTATTTAACTTTTTGACCACATTTTTCGAGGTTTTCCCGACATTGAAGGAAATTGAAAATATTTTTTTCAGAAAACTGAGATTTTTTTACACAAAAACCATTATTTAATATATTTTTAGACATTTTACAAGGGATTGATATTTTTAATATTCAAAGTCAATAATTGCAAATCTTGCAATTTTCGATCTACCGTATATTCGAAAGGGTTCGACGAAAAAATTTGAAAAAAATCATGAAAGATTATTCTGAATCATGCGCAGAGTGTGAAAACTCAAAACTAGGCTTTTTAGGACACAGGTACACCTTAAGGGTTCTAACTAGTCCCAAAAAATTGTTCATTTGGTACCTCAAATGGTGGATATAACATCATATTTGTAAGTATTCTACAAAAATTATAATTTATTATTAAAAATCGCCGTTTTGACGCTGACTCGACCCCCTTAATTGAGTCTGGGGAAGAAGTTTTATTGAATCCGAATGATTTTTCAGTGAAATTGGAATTGCAGCAATCGATGAAATTTTTTTTTCACAATATTGGAAATTGCAGCAATCAATGCATTTTTTTTTTAAATATTCGAAATGGTCGCAATCAATGAATTTTTTTTTCATAATATTGGAAGTTTTGTAAAATAAAACGAATTTTTTTGAATAATTTATTTACTTACAATAACCATGAACATGCGACGCTATGGTCAACACGACGATGCCAATGGTCACCGTATACAAATTAAGCCCAGTCATTTTTTCGCTGGAATTTGAAAATTTAGTCATAAAATATATACACAAGAACGAAATGGCTCAGAAATTTTTTTCAATACCGTTAAGACGTAAAAAAAATTCTCGAGGTCAATAAATTCGTAGATTAAAAATTTTAGTTAAAAAATTGATGGAAAGGTTAGTGTTTTCTGAAAGTAGTATTGTTTTATTCCCAAATTAAAAAAATTCTCTCTGGTGACTATTCGCAATTTCAAAACCAATTTTTCTTGTTACTCTGAGAATTTGTGCAAAAAATTGCACCTTGAAAATTGGAATTTGGTGTTTTTTGAAAGACTCAAACTTTTTCCAAAAATAACAAAAGTGGGCCACGATTATATTTAATTTCATGACGTTGAGAATGCCGTCTACTTACGATGAATCCGTAGAATATATTAATTGTCGAGCAGAAAGTATCTGCGACGTCGTGGAAAACCAATTGAAGATATGTCATAAATGTGGCGATATATATAGTCAGTTTTGGGGCCGCCAGCGACAAATATTAATATTTCGGGAACGTCAAAGTATCTTAAAAATAGAATTTCACTGATTGCGCGAGTGGTACGTGGATAATTGGCGGTAATAATTCATCCCAGAGACCACTTGTACGTACTCAACGTATCCAGCGCTGGATTTACACTAGGGGCACTAGGGTCTAGTAGTGCCCAGGGCGGCAAATTTCCAGGGGCGGCAAAATACGGGGGTAGCTAATTTTTTTTATCAATATTTAGAATCACGGCTTGTCCGAAAAACGACGGAATGTCAACAATAAAAAACTTTTGATTCGATAAACTATACAAATTTTATACCATCAATAAGTTAAGGTTCAATATCTCAAGAAATATTGATTTTAGCAGTTAGGTCTAGAAAACCTTTATTGTAGGAAATCAAATTTCCAACAAAATTTTCTGTTACGATTTTTCGATTAAGTTGATCATTTCGGAAATAACAGCAAAAAATCGAGAATTCTGGGTAAAACACTACTTTAGGGACCCGTACCATCTCACCAGTGTAAGTTACACTTACGCAGCTTAGGACACTTTTGAAGATCGTTCAATTCTACGTAAGTGAGACCAAAATCAATGTGATAGCATAAAAAACCGCGGATTGGTAAATTTTTGACGAAAAATGTTTTTCACTTACGTGTATTTTAGATGGGAAAACTTATCACTAGAAGGGAAAGTACTTAATATTAATATTAAGGGCTGTAACTTTCAGGGAATTTTCTTTCAGTTATATGCAACAAAATTTCGGGTGGGGAGGGGAAGGAAAAAAAAGTAAAAAAAAATTGCCCTAGTGCGTATCTGTGTATGTATCCTGAGTTAGTGATGTAAATAATTAAGAACTCAAAAACGGTTAGAGATATTGAGCTGAAATTTGGCACACTTGTCCAGAATGAATTAATTCTAACTGGTATTCAGATTTTATCGACTCTTTTCGTTTTCGCAAGAATGGCGTAAACGCTCTAACTTCTGCAATTTTCAAGATATTGCACTCAAACTGTGTACAGAATTAGTATAGCTATTAAGGTTGTTTTTCGTACTGAATTTGACGAAAATCCATTGAGGGATTAAAATTTTATGAAATTTTGAATTTTTCGAAAAACATACCGTAAACGCTCTAACTTGTGCAATTATTTAGATATTGTACTGAAACTTTGCACAGAGCTAATATAGCTATCGAGGTTGTTCGCACTTAAATTTGGAAGAAATCCATCGAGGGATTAAAATTTTATGCAATTTTTAATTTTTTGAAAAATAGCGTAAGCGCTCTGACTTGTGCATCTTTTAAGGTAATGTACTGAAACCTTGCACAGAGCTAATATAGCTATCGATGATGTTCGTTATTAAATATAGCGAAAATCGATCAAATGAATAAAATTTTATCAATTTTTTTTTTAAATAGCTCACTCTAACTTCGGCTATTTACGAGGTATTGTACTTTGTACTGGAATTTTGTACACATTTAAAATAGATATCAAGGTTGCTCGCTGTTGAATTTAACAAAAATCAAATTTGATAAGAAGGAAATTTGAAAGAATTTGGCAAATATGCACGTTGATTACCCATATTTTTCGATAGTTAGCAAAGCTTCCTTTATGGAAAAGCCAAATTTGATTGGAATACTTTGTGATAAAGGAAACTATGTGATTGAGATGAGGAAGCAATGTGCAAATGTCTAATTTACAGGGTTTTTTTGTGTACACGCTAATGCTCGCCTTAAAATGGATATATCTGGAAAACGGTTTGAGCGATTGAGTTGAAATTTGGTAGACAACGAGATCATCTAAGTCCCCTTACTCAGTGCAAATTTTTTCGAAATTTCAAGTCGATTGTTAATTTGGCGGGACTCTGAATTTTTTGCAAAATGTTTGTGGCCATTATAACTTTTGTAATTGTACAGTTATCACGATAAAAATTCGCGTAGGATATGGGTAATGGTGTGGCATTTCTTACTGTGCCCCAGGGTGGCATTAAATGTAAATCCGGCCCTGCATAGATGTAACTGTTATGTAACAAACTCAGCCCAAAGATGTAACACACTCAGCACATTGATATAACAAACTCATCTCATAGCTATGAAAGTCAACATAACCTCAATAATGTTTTAATACATGTTTCTCGAAGATAGCTTGATAGAATTAAAAAAGAAGAGTGGGGCCACCTGCGTAATTAATTTGTACAGGTGGCCCCACTATTCTTTTTTCATTCTATCAAGCTATCTTCGAGAAAAATATGTTAAAAGTTTTAGCTCAACCTCTCTCGATCTCACGAGAGCGGCGAGGTGCGGGTGGAGGCGGCATTGATGTAACTGTTACGTAACAAAATATTCAATTTTAATTTTATTTGCAATATATATTTCTTTATAATTCCGATAAAATTAAGTTTTTTAAATTAATCTTTTATTATCTTTAACCATTATATAATATTGAGGAATGAAAAAAAAAAAAATTAGGCGTCGCCACCGGGGTCCGAACTCTCGACGCCCAGTTTCATGGTTAATCCAAACATAGAAGGAATTTTTTTTGAAATAAATTATCTCTTTTCAAATTTAACTTATTAGCTATATCTTTTTTCTGACATATGCTCCTCAACTTTGCGCGGATCCGAGAACGTTCATTTGCTGATTGTGGGGGATTGAGACCTGCCTGAATACTGAACCTTTCTAACGATCTGACGCTGACACGATATCTACCACGCTATCATCTACGGACGAGCCCGTGATATTTATATTACATTTGGGGTACATGGGTCACTAAAATTCATTCTTACATATTGAACAAATTCTTTACATGAGATTCAAAGTTGATAAATCATTGACAAATGATTAATATGAAGGGGCCAGCCCACGCCGACGGCTAGGATGCCTTGGGGGGAGGGCTTTTGTTCCAAAATAGCATTGAAAATCATAGTAGAAATTTATTCCAGCAGGTTTAGAGCCGAGTTCATGAAACTCGGCGCTCAGAGACAATTTTTACTAGGGAATTTTGTTGTCACGACAAATACCCATGTAATTACGCTAATATAATTACACTCAAATATCGTTACGTTCCTTAATCTACATAACCTCAAAATGATCCAAGACATTTCTGGTAGTATATGTATTTGGGAAGATCCATTACTTTTCGAACTTATCCTGCGGGGTCGGATCAGCGATTTGGCTGCTGATTTTTTTCAAGAAAGTAGGTCATAAGAAAAGACGATCCTGAAATTTTCAGCTCAAAATAATAAAATTTGATCGCGGTAGAAATTTTTGAATTTGAAAAAAATCGTTTTTTTAGTCATTTTCACGATTTTTTTGCACGAACTTCTTCGAAGCTTGGGCAATCAAGTAGAACGGCATTTCCCTTCTTTGATCTTCTATTTTCATAAAGAAAATTGTTTTTTAGGCAAAAGCAAAATCCGGTTAATTGCGGACCCCTTCCTTGAACTTCTATTTTCGCAAAATTTTGCGTAAATTTGAAACGCTGTCAGGTCAAGGATTTTCCATGTAGACTAATTTCCGACGGCTCAAACTTTTCGTCTTGGTATATACTATAATTACCTACACTAATTTTTAGATATTGCAACGTTCTTTTTTATACACGGCCTCGCAAAGCCAACGAAATTTTGAAAAATCGCTGTTTTCAGATAGCCGTAACTTTTTTCTATCAACTTGAAATCGCTTGAAATTTTCAGGGAATATACTTTATTATATCCCCAAACAACGCTGAAAATTTCAAGCTTGGTTTTGAATTGGTTTACGAGCGGTGAATTTTTAAAATGGTCCAGTTTTCCTTGTAATCTTTCCTGTTTTGTGGCATTGTCAATGACTTACTGAATTGCGCGTGTAAAATTTACGCTTTTCTTTTAATAAGTGTAATAAAAAAGTATGAAAATCTTGCAAAATTATATATCAAAGTAATGTTATAAAAATTCGACGATTTCAGGATCGTCTTTTCTTATGGCCTACTTTCTTGAAAAAAATCAGCAGCCAAATCGCTGATCCCACCCCGCAAGATAAGTTCGAAAAGTAATGGATCTTCCCATATGTATATATATATATTACGCATATGTTACAACAAATTTCTTGTAAGATTTATGTAACACATTGAACGTCTTTGCTACGTAGCCTATAATATTTTTGTGATTTATTTCACTACTTTTTGCAAAGTATAACAATTAACGTGAAATGAAGTTCGTTTTTATACTACTTGTCATGGCGACTCCCACCGGGTGTCATGGCGACTCCTACGGGGACTAATAATCATAATATGAAGTGTGCCAAGAACACGACTGAATGTATTCTCGGGAGAACAGCAAAGCCGAAAAATCGAGATATATATTTAATGGTCGAAGCGACAGCTTTCAGTTTCGTCACAATCGATCGGCAACAAAAAATGGCATTCATTTGCCACGCTAAAACACGTCTTAGAATAACATTTAATTCAAAAAATCATAAAAACTGTTCTGGAGACATCGAAAAACGCGTTGCTTAGCGTAAAGGAGTCTTGGTGCGTCTCGTTATAGCCGTCGTCGAGTCGAGAGTTACTGACAGTCAGTAAGTGTACTTGTATATACTGTAAAGATGAGAACGCAGTATGGACTCACATAGCTGTAGGCTCACACATACGACCGATGGAACGACGCGCATAGGCGCTGCCGTTCTATGTACATCCTACAACTATACGCGGGCAGACTGTTGATGGCCTATCGCTCTCTCTCTCTCGTTCACACATCACTCTTCCCCTCTCTCCTTGGCTAGAATGACGCGCAACGACGCGCATGCGCACTGCTGTTCTATATACGTACTAAACACGTAGGCGGGCATGCTATGGCCTATCGCTCTCCCTCGCTCACACATCACTCTTTCTGTCTCTTCTCGTATTCCTCCATTCTCTTGTCCCGTAAACGGACAACCACGTTTAAGGTATTACTACGGACCGAAACTTCCAAAAGTCGACCCACTCTCTCCATTTTTAACTTATTACCATTCTAAAATAAATTCAGTTGTAGAGTCTCAATTGATTCATTATTATTCATGCATGTATGATTATTAAAAATGACTGATATTATATTTAAGAATGAGAAAAGTGATTTTTTAAATGAAAGATTTGACCAATCCAGCGTCAACTTTTGAACGGGTACAGTTCACTCATACACGCCCATGCCTACATCGATAGGCGCACACTAACGTACATCGCGCGGGGAAGATGGCGGCAACGTTGCAGCTGTTGCGGGAATATATACCAGCTACATTCGCCTTGGACGCGCTTACACGCTTTCAGCAGTTATGTATAAATATACATCAGCATATAAAATGCTACATCGCTATGCAAAATTATCATATTCTGCTACTCGAAGACCACAATTATAATATTCTCCTATGCGAAGGCCAAAATTATGATATGTAGCTACGCTTAGGCCAAAATTGTGATATTTAACTCTGCAGAGGCCAAATTTATGATATTCTCCTACGCTAAGGCCAAAATTATGATATCCTGCTACGCAGAGGCCAAATTATGATATTTAGCTAAACGAATGCCAAAATTGTGATATTTAGTTACGCGAGGGCTAATATTATGATATTGAGCTATATGAAGGCCAAATTATAATATTTCGCTATGCGACAGCCAAAATAGTGATTTTTAGTTATGCGAAGGCCAATATTATGATATTGAGCTTTGCGAAAACCAAAATTGTGATATTCAGCTACTTGCAGGCCAAAATTGTGATATTCTGCTATGCAGAGGTCAAATTATGATATTCTGCCATAAGATTGGCGAACCATATGTTTTTGTGGTCTCTGCGGAATCAGGTAATTTTTTGTTTAGCCTGGACACGAACCTATGTCGCATTTTGTATGTCGATGTATATCTGTACATACATGCTGTAAGCGTACAAGCATCCAAGACGAATGCAGAGATCCTGTGATATTTGTCAAAAGAAAAGTGCGGTTATGTCTCAGATTGGATGTAGTAGTGTACACGTATATACACCGAATACAGCCTCAAACGCAATGTTGCCGTACCGCTCCCTTCTCAGCCGTCGTACGAAAGATTTCGTAATAAATATCGAACTTATTTCTTATCTATCAATAAATCCTATGAGCAAAAAGTTCTGATTAAAAATCTAAAAAATTCCTCTTTTTTTCCTTTGACACATATTAGTTTTTCATCGGATTTACGCGGACGAGTCAAATGCAATAAACAAAAACCATGCGCGTTTTATTCGCTAAGTATAGGGAATACGTGTTATGAGTCCCGACTTTAAACGTTATTTTCTCAAAAATGGATGAGTGAATCGTGTTAAAAATTTGTAGAGAGATGTACTGCTATACAAATTAAACGTAACAAAAAATTTCAGCTCGATTACGCGGTTTCGAGTTTACCGTAGTAATACCTTAACGCTCTGTCTGGGTTTTGTCGTATTGGGATCCAAAGTTGGCTCGTATCCATCTGGTGGCGAAACTAAGAACTGACGCAAGTAGGTTGCGCGAAGCCCAGTGAATTCACTAGGCTTCGCGCAGCCTACGTGCGGGCTTCGCTTAACCATGTGAAACGTGGAGATGAATTTAATATTATGCTGAAAATGGTTGAGATTGGGCAAGTAACGATAATATACATATAGAGTTCGAAGTTTGGATGCAGAATGCGGTAATTTTTAGGTTAGGGTCGAATGTTTTGTTTACACGTTTAACGCAAAAAAGTAGTGATCTGCGTGTAACAGGTTTTCGCCTTCAAGGAAATTCCTTCAAATAGTACACGCACTAGCCTAATCACAAATTTCACTCATATCGAGTAACATAATTTGTAATTAATTGCGAATAATCGACGACAAATCTTTCTACACCATGCTGTCAGATGCGAGAAGCGAGCGAGTGACCTACTTACTCCGCCATATCGCTGACATCAGATTGAAGCCACGCCTCTCCTTTGGATCCCAATAAGAAAGTATTCACTTCAAAAAATTGAGGAAATAAAATAAAAAGTTTTTCAAACTTTCCGATTTGGGATGGAACGCCCCATATTCAGTATTTATACATAAGTTTGGAATATTTTCATCATTTTAGAACAAGAAAAATGTATGGTTCATTCATGCGAATTCGTTATTTACGTATTAACGAAATAAAAAAGACAAAAGTCTGATGAGTCACCTCTGAATCTTGAAGGACCGGCCCCATTTTTCGCGAGAATTATTTTTGTATGTCCAAGCATAGGTTAAGATTGTATAGAGCTAAAAAAAATTATCGGTTTTTTTTGTACAGTCTAATGTATATGGGGCGTTCCACACCAAACCGGACACCATTTAGCTTTTGCATCCCTGATTTTTTTCAAAATTTTTTATGTTTTAGTATTGGTTGAAAGAGATCTTCATGATTTTTTTCATTTTTTTTTCTCGAGCCGTTTTCAAGATATCGATTTTTCCAAAATTAGGTTACTTTTTTTTTCAAACGCCCATAACTTTGCGAAAAATGGGCCAAATCCCGTAGTAAAAAACTCCATTCGTCGCCATTGAAAAATCCCCATTCATTCCCCATTGCCAAAATAACCAACGGAGATGAATGCCGAATTGCCCAAGGAGATTTTCGCCATTGAATTCCCCATTTGAAATCGTACGAGGATTTTCCAATGAGGATTGACTTCCCCATTTGAAACGGAATGGGGATTCAATGAAGAAAATCCCCATAGGCAATTCGGCATTCATCTCCATTGGTTTTTGTAGGCAATGGGGAATGAATGGCGATACTCAATGGAGATTCTTTCATATAGTAAAAAAACTCCATTCGTCACCATTGAAAAATCGCCATTCATTCCCCATTGCCAAAATAACCAATGGAGATGAATGCCCAATTGCCCAAGGACATTTTCGCCATTGAATTCCCCATTTGAAATCGAATAGGGATTTTCCAATGAGGATTGACTTCCCCATTCCAAACGGAATAGGGATTATCCCCATGGGCATCAGTCGGCAAGAACTCCTTGCATGGATTTTCTGGACACCGACTTCTGCTAATATTCCGTGCTCACACTCGTCTAGATAAGCATACTCTTCGCATAATCCGTATGGGAGTTCAGCGGGTTGCCGTCCTGCAACATCTCGCGCCAAGTCTCGGAACTATCGCGACGCGGTTTCCAATGGACATTTTTGGGTAATGCTGATCATTCAGTGCATCCGCATTGACTTCCCAATGGACATCATTGGGTAAAGCTGATCATTTCGTTCATCAGCATTTGCCTTCCAATGGACACCATTGGGCAATGCTGATGGCTCGGTCCATTACCATTTGCTTTCCAATGGGCATCATTGAGTAATGGTGATCATTCGGTTCATCCGCATTTGCGGTCCAATGGACGTCATTGGGCAATGGTGACTTTTCAATGGATATCCATTCACTGATCAATGGTCGTTCCTATACGCCATTGACAAATGCGGAAATCTCAATGGGTCCCCATTCATTGTCCAATGGAGTCGTATGAGGACCATTGGTTGCCATTGGCGATTCAATGGAGTTTTTTACTACGGGATGGAACGTTTTTTTTCAAAATTTTTGTTCTTAAACGTACTTTTGATAAAAGATATCGAAAAAAAATTTCAAACCGTATTTCTATGAGACTTTCAAGTTTTAAAAATAAATTGTTGACTTACAAAAAACACGTACTGTCGATTTTCTTGAAATTTTTTTGTGAAAAACTGTCATCCATTCCACAACTTTTAAGCCTAACAAGATAATGGGTAAACGATGGGATCTATTTTTTTTTCGACTTTAAATTTAGCACCATTTAGCTTTTGTATCTCCGATTTTTTTCAAAATTTTTTATGTTTTAGTAATGGTTGAAAGAGGCCTCTGATTTTTTTCAATTTTTTTTTCGATCCGTTTTCAAGATAAAGATTTTTCAAAAAATATGTTTTTTTTTCTGTAAATGTCCATAACTTCGCGAAAAATGGGCCAAATAGGACGTTTTTTTTCAAAATTGTTGTTTTTGAACGTACTTTTTATAAAAAAATATTGAAAAAAATTATTCGACTCTTGTTAAGCTCGGAAACGTGGTTTTGTTATATAAAGTATCGTGTGCAGCTTGGAGGGGAGGGACTCTTTTTATTCGCTCCGCGCGCTCGGCTACGACTCGTACTGGAAACATTGCATTCGGCGTAAAAAGTTCCACTTCCCCACCTTGTTACACAATGTACTATTTTACTTTCAGTTTTTACCATGGATTTTCGCAGACTTTTGTTATAAAATCAAAGAATCTTCATCTTTAAACATTTCCGAATGATATGTGTAATCCATTTTTATAATCAAAGAAACTATATTCATGAGGAGATTATCGAGTAAACATAACCTCATTCTACGAACGTAACGTAAACTCGTTTCGTATAATCCGTAATTCACTTTATTCGACGTTCTCTATAAACTCTGAAACTTAAAATGATATTCTGGAAAGTCGATCTACGAAGAAATTCGAAAAATCTTTAAAAACTCCTGACCACCCTCAATGTTTGTAGAACGTGATTCAATGTTTATTAAAGCCCAAAAGTTATTGTCTTTACGCCGTAAATAGCTATCTGAGCGAAAACGTCCGGAAAAAGTGTTTTGGCTTAAAAGTCAATTTAAAAAAATGCAATAGAAAAGAAAATTACCATGGACTATTGTCGTGGACATCCTAATGTTTCAGAAAAATCGGGTTGCGATCAGTTCTGTCGAAAAAAGTATAGTTATTCAGTCATCTGAAAATTGATGATTTCAACGAGAGGATAATCCTAAATTTCTATGAAAAACAAATCAATTATCAAGTTTTGTACCGAAAAATATTATTTTTATTTGAAAAAGTGTTGCTACATCATAAGTAACACGGAAAAAAATAAAAAATTGTTTAAAAAAATTGGACGAATAAACAAAAATTGCTATTTTTTGGAGAAAAATCAATCAGAAAATTAAAATATTTTCTCATAAACCTCCACACACTATCAGAAGTGTCCTAGCTGAATCGAAAAAAATGATTTTCTTAAAAACAGTTTTTCTACCTCACCGATTACACTGGGCCTTTCGTGTCTGCTCTCAAAACTTACTCGCTCATAGTTCGTACACTAATTTGCACAGGTCAGCCAAGCTACGGGTGTCATCAGCGACCCAGTCTGACCGCGGAGGGTTAATATATGTACTATCCGAGAAGAGCAATGGTCAAGTGGCTAAAGCGTGGGTCTCGTAATCCGCGGGACCCGGGTTCGAACCCCGGCGACAACACTGAAAAATATTCCAATTTTTCAGGTGTTGTTCATCAGCTGCAATCCTGGTGGCTTGGGACCCCACTATTAAATAATGGAATCCCAAAGACCTCATTGCGATGGGTGGGCGGTTAATTGTACGGTTTCGGTGAGGCCTGCCGACGCAGTTCTTATCGCTCTGATGGTAGTTCACCTAACTATACAAGCGACTGGCTCACTGGATCATAATGGAGGAGGTAACTACCCAACACGGAAAAAACGAATTGGTTGTGCCAACCAACTGGTTTGTAAGATATGCTCTTAGTAATTAGTTGGTTGGGGCAACCATTTTCGTGGTTCCCGCAACCAACTTTTTATTGGTTGAGTGTTTGGCAACCAATTATATAGTTGTGGTAACGACGAAAATGGTTGCTCCAACCAACTAATTACTAAGAGCATATCTTACAAACCAGTTAGTTGCCACAACCAACTCGATTTTTCCGTGAACCAACCGACGATAGTCGTGCTAGAGCGTGCTCGCATTGCTACCGACGGTCTCTTAGGTAGTTTACCGTCCGTATCAGTGAAGGTTTTTCCGCAGTTTTTCCTTCGCTCTCGACAGAATTGCGATACAGAATGGAAAAGGTGTATGGTGCGGGCTGCAGTCCCGGCCTTATTAGGAAAGGGGGGGTCAATATAAAGCAAGGCTGTACGCTGGTAACAACAAAAAAAATTTTTATATGTATTATCCTAACAACTTTCTATATTTTCATAAAAAGTTTTAGTCAGTTTGCTACGACATTACGAAATCTTACAGTGTTCTTCAGCATTTTCTAAAGCATTGAATATATTTCACTAAATTAAAAATCCTTTACCGATCCTTTTTAAATTAATGAAAAACTATCCCTGCCACAAAGTGTATTTGTGTGAAAAATATACATTGAGATTTAGAGCGTTCCAAATCATTTTTAAAAAATTAAAAATTTTCGAAAATTCAAAAAAATAATGAAAAAAATAAAAAGTACTTAGCGAGTTTTTTCACTGATAGTGAGCATATCTAGTGTTCACCTGTTCACTAAAAACCAGTTTTGACTAATCGTTGCCTTGCCAAGTATTTTTTATTATTTAAAATTATTTTTTTCATAGATAATTTCTCGTTGTTGACAATTTTCACTTGATTTCACTATTTATTAAATTTTGATTATTAAAATTTTTTGCCTTTTTTTATTTTGGCTCCGCCTTTAAAAGTCATGACTGTAAAGTACACGTTACATCAGGAAACTACATGTATTTGGCAATACGTGTTGTGAGTTTCATGTCTATTTATTTCACAACTGTTTTTGTAAGGAGACTAAGCTAGAGATAGTTTCGTAAATGTACTTGTCTCCAATTTTTGTACACCATTTTCGGTGTTTTTGGGGGTAATTTTTATTCAGGCAAAAATAGGAAGAAGACCATTTTACAAATATTATCATTGAAAAAAGAATGTCAATCGGTTGGGAAAAACACGATTTTTGAATGGGAAAAAGGGTTGGCAATTTGAGGAATGAAATAAAACTTACCGAAGGTAGAAAGAAACTGATTTCTCGAAAATGATTTATTGAAGCTTATTTATCCACGATTGTTATGACGATAATATAATGAAACGTGAGATTAAAAGATTTTTTGAACGATTCACGATTCACAAATGTATTGCTTCTTCACCTTGCAATCTGCACCACTGAAGATCTTCGTTTTTAGGCCACTCCTTTTGGTGTAAGTCACCTCCGTGCAATGTCCATCGCAATAGATATCATAGCTAAAAATATCGTGTAATTTTATAATAATCTTCCATATGGTATATGAACATGATTGGTTATTAACAAGCAAATCAATTTGGTAGATTGATGAGTAAAAATAAATTGGAGTCTATTAATTTTCGTCACACACGTAGACAAAATTTCCAATATTGCTTTGATGCTTCAATTTCGCGTTTGGGACTTTTATAGATTTAGTTTGAGTTTTTTTAAGCCAAAATATTAGGGGTGTGCGAATAGCGTTCGAATCGAATCGAATCGAATAGTGATATTCGATTCGAAATTCGAATCGAATATTCGAATTATTCGAATAGTTCGAATTATTCGAACTATTCGAAATATTCGAGAATTTTTTATTTATTTATTTATTTGTTTGTTTATTTATTTATTCATTTATTTTTTTTGCACTTTCAAGAATAAAAGAAAACAAATAAATAAATAAAAAATTCTCGAATATTTCGAATAGTTCGAACTATTTGAACTATTTGAACTATTCGAACTCTATTCGAACTATTCGAACTATTCGAACTATTCGAACTATTCGAACTATTCGAATAATTCGAATATTCGATTCGAATTTCGAATCGAATTATTCGATTCGATTCGTCTCGAATAATTTGTAAATTCGAATATTCGCACACCCCTACAAATCATATATATTATTAATATTATTTCGCGTGTCAGAATAACAACAACAACAACAATTACGACAATAATGGACTTACCCGTGACTACAAGTATGGATCCAAAATCTGGTTCCATCGGAATAGTTTTTGTGTTCTAATGCAAGGATGAGTGCTTCTCTTTCGATTTTATCGTCCAGATTAGCCAATTGTCCTCCATCATCCAAGCATTTATTCGTGCTTCCTTCCCAGTCGCGCTTTTATTAAATGAAAAATATAAAATTAAACTAATAATTAGCTTTTCCATCCTTTTTCAACCCGAAATATTTTCTCCCCGGTTTCATGCCCATGCAGGATTTTTCAACGTTTGATTTCTGTTGCTCTAGACAGGTTGATATTTCCATTTTTAAAAAAATGATTCTATTCTACTTCTTTATACTTCATACCCTGTCCGATGATATATGAAAATCGACATCGGAATCTCCCAACTTGAACTTGGACAGGTTCATCTCAATCTTCAGATTTGCACGTATTATACCTGCAAAGTCAAAATAAATTTGGTTTTTTTTTTCAAGAGCTCTACAGCACTCCCGAGCTCGGAAAATAGATTGAAAAATTTTAAAAAAATTCGATTCAACTATCACATGTATGAAATAATTTATATTTTATTTTATTTTATTATTTTATATCATATGTAATATATATTTTATTTTTCACAAAAAGAGATGTAGTTTTAGGGATAAAATGATTTTAAAAAATAAAAAATAAAAATAAACGTGGTTTTCAATCATAAAAATCTTATGCTTCCCTATTAATAATATTATGAATACTTCACACGATACACTTTCTCGAAATTCGTTCAGTAGATTCTGAGATTTACATTATTACAACTCCAAAAATAATGGAAATTTTCACGTGGAAAAAGCTCAGATAATTCTTAAAAGTGCAAAAATTTCATTAATTGTATCTGGGAAAGAAGTTTCATTGAGTCCGAATGATTTTTCAGTGAAATTGAAATTGCAACAATCCATGCAATTTCTTTTCAAAATATTGGAAATTTCGTAAAATAAAAGATATTTTTTAAAATAATTTATTCACTCACCATAACCATGAACGTGCAACGCTATGGTCAACATGATGGTACCAATGGTCACCGTATGCAAATTAAGCCCAATCATTTTTTTTGCTGCAATTTTCAAATTGAGACATGAAATATATTCACAAGAACGAAATGCCTTAAAAAAATTTTCCAGTACCGTTGAGACGTAAAAAAAAGTATCGAAGTCAATAAATTCGTAGATTAAAAATTTTAGTAAAAAAATGGATGGAAAAGTTAGAGTTTTCTGAAAGTTGTTCTATTTTCAAATTAAACAATTCTCTTTAGTGACTATTTGCAAATTCCAAACCAATTCTTATCGTTACTCTGAGAATTTGTGCAAAAAATTGCACCTAAAAAATTGGAAATTGGTGTTTTTTGAAAGGAACTTTCCAAAACTTTTTCCAAAAAGCACAAAAATGGGCCACGATTATGTTTGATTTCATGATGTTGAAAGTGATGTCTACTTATGATGAATCGTTAAAATATATTAGTAATAGTATCTAGTGGAAAGTCTCTACGACGTCCTTGAAAACCAGTTGCAGATATTTCAAAAAATGTGGCGATACATAATATAGTCATTTTTGGGACCACCAGCGAGAAATATTATAATTTCAGGAATGTCGAATTATCTTAAAAATAGAATTCCACTAATTGCGCGAGTGGCACCTGGATAATTGGCGGTAATAATTCATCCCAGAGACCACTTGTATACGTACTCAATGTGTCGAAATTATTCTGATTAAGAAATAAAAAGTCATGTGAAAAAAAAACCTAAATGCACTTATTATTATTAGTCGTGTGAGAAATATAACAAAATAAATGACATTTTTTTTTGTTTTAATAGGAAAATAATAACGTTCAAGTTTAATCACTCTTAATTTGGCGTTTTAATTCTTCTAAAAGTATTGGCCACTAGAAAATTGAGGGAGAAAGAAAAATGGTCTTGAACTCAGCATAACTTTATCAAGTTATGCTGAGTCAAAATCGGAGAATGCAGATACAGAAATCTCATATAATCTCATATAAAATCTTTGCTTCTTACGTTTTTGTACATTATTACGAATTATTTTAGAAAAATACGATAATTTGATAAACGAATAACAAAAAAAGGTCGGTGGATTGCAGAATTTTTTAAAATCATGAAATTGACACTCACTTCTGCGTTTTGAATTCACGATACAAATACTTGTCTCAAAAGCTGTCGATTTTCCTTTTTATACTTTTCTGTACCGTTCAGTCGTGACCCACGTTACTTGAGAATTGTGTACACACGCGGTAAAAAAAGAGACTTTTATGGTCTGTGGAATGATAGAATGATACGGTATATAGTCTTTTTTTCCTAGAATGAGTCATGAAACTTTAATTTATCATCGAATCTACGATAAAGTTACATGGTATATAATGTTGTTTTCTGGGTATATGAGTCAACCCCCAAAAATACCAAAAATGGTGTACAAAAATTGGAGACCAGTACATTTACGAAGTATATCTAGTTTAGTCTCCTTACAATAAGTTGTGAAATAAATTTACATGAAACTCACAACACACGTTGCCAAGTACATGCCCACACGGAACATTAGGGCCATGGGACGTCCAATATCCATACATGGTGGATGAATGCTCCATCCCAGGGACGTCTATGAGTATCCCTATCACTGCTAAAAGAAGTGCGAAACGGCACCTGTTCTATGTACTGGGAACATCCCTTATACGTACCTTGAGACGGTTTTTAGACGGACTAGACCCCAAAAAATGACGTCTGATTTACGTATTTAAGACGAATAAACCAGTGATCCGAAAGATGTCCAATGATCATCCATTATACGTCCCTTTATTTAAATAATTTAATCGTTATTAACTACACATTATTAATTAATTATAAACTTTGTTACTGATTATATAATATTCGGGGCCTACGAGATATCCATATTTTACAGAAAAAAGAAAAAAAAATAGTTTTCGATTTTTCACACTGCGGTCACCCATCCAAGTATTGGATTCAAGGGGTGCTGCTTAACTTTTCTAATCTCCTACCTACCTACCTACCTACCTACACTAACTTGACTTATGAGAAACTTATGCATGTAAAAATCTTATACGATGTAGTTTGCTGATATACTTATATATCTTTGTCTCACAAACCTTGAATAATGTATAATCGTAATGAAATTTATAATTAATGGATAATGTGTAATCAATAGCGTTTAAATTAAGGGACGTATAATAGATGATCATTAGATATCTTTTGCAATATTGGCATTCGTCTTAAATACGTACATTAAATGTCACTTTATGTGGTCTATAGGTACCTCTAAAAAATATCTAAGGGTACGTATACGAAACGTTTTCAGCACATAGAATCGCTGTCGTTTCGCATCTCCGATAGTGGTTTAAGGAATGTCCCATGGACTTCCCCGGAATGAAATTTTCATCCAACTTAAATGATTATTGGACGTCCCCTGGCTGTTAAGTTACGCGCGGAATATATTTATAGCTCCAAAAATATGTGTCGTGGACGTCGAATAAACTTCCGCGTTATCCTTCGATAGACGTAATTTGTACGCACATACGACGGTCAATCGGCGTACCCACATCACAGCTGCCCGAAATACTTAAATGTACATCTAAAGGACGAATGCTTTTGATTGGACAACACGCGATGGATCACACAGGACGTATATTGTATGTTCACACACGTACTATTTCTTAAGCTACAAATATACACAACACGGCCATCTATGGTATGCCCATAGGTAGACATTCAATAGCTCTTAATTCAGTATAGTAATTGGACATCTATTGGACGTTCCAGGTTCACGTCTATAGGAAATCCTACATGGAACATCCGATAGACGTTCAATTGACGTCCTCCGAATGTGATTTTCGTTTACGAACCTGGAACGTCCAATGGATGTTCAATTACTATCCTGAATTAAAAGCTATTTAATGTCTACCTATGGACATACCATGGATGGCCGTGTTGTGTATATTTGTAGCTCAAGAAATAGTACGTGTCGTGGACATACAATATACGTCCTGTGTGATCCATTGCGTTTTGTCCAATCAAAAGTATACCATGGATGTTCAATGGATGTCCGCTTTACGTCCATCGTGGATGTAGACGTGTTAAGGATCTATGGATGATAGATGGACGTCCAATGGACACTCGGTTCCGTGTGGGTGTAGTTTCCTAATGTAACGTTTACTTTGCAATCATTTTTTTTTTCGTCCGACCTTAAGTGAGGACACAAAAAAGAAATGTTTGAAAAGCCATTTTTTGTGGTTTCTTATCGTACGTGCTTAAGCTTTGCTTATGTGTCATTTTCTTCATTTTCAAGATTTCCAAGTAGAAATTTGTTTACTTTTTTCATATTAGCTTTTCCTAGGGAGGGGAGCAGTAAAGACGAATTTCTGATAAGCAATAATGACCGTGTTTTAATTATTGCACAAATAATACGCGAGTACTCAATCTTCAGGTACTCGATAAAGTACGAGTATCCCGGTTTGGTCACGGGTACTCGAAAAACTCGGGTAGGTACTCGACAAACTTGGGTACTCGAAAAACTCGGGTACTCGAAAATCTCGGGTACTCAAAAATTAGGGTACTCGAAACACTCGGGAAGGTACTCGACAAACTCGGCTACCTGAAAATTCGGGTAGGTACTCAAAAAACTCGGGTAAATACTCGACAAACTCGGGTACCTGAAAATTCGGGTAGGTACTCGAAAAACTCGGGTAAATACTCGACAAACTCGGGTACCCGAAAAACTCGGGTTCTCGACCCGAATCGTAGTCGAATTACCCGATCCGAGCCGACCCGATAAATTATGCTATCCGCACACCCCTACTATTTTTACAGATTTGATTTTCCATAACACGTCAATACAGGAAAAACACTTCAGGATTCCAAAATATCTGACTATAAAATCGGAAATTCTCATAATTCTAACTGTTCAGAATAATTGAATATTCATGATAATTTCAAGTATCCCGGCATAACGGGTTAAGTCCAAAGATCCCGGTATAACAAGTTGAGAATATGGAGAATGATAATTAGTAATACATTTAAACAATGGTTATAGTTTGACTAAATGTTTGTACAGTTTTATTCGTTTGTTATTGATTAAAACTGCAAATAGATCATAAAATAGTAAATAGCGAAATTGCTGTTTTTAACACAAGTATTGATTTCAAATTAACTTAAAGGGATCGAAAAACGTATTAAAACTATCCTAAATAAAAAATATCAAACAAGGACATAAATAAAAAAAGGTTTAAGAACAAAATGTTAAAATTACTTGATGAAAAATTTCAGGAACGTGAAAAATAAGCAATTTTTTTTTATAAACAATTTTTATAAACAATTATATTTATAAATTATTTTTAAAGAGAAAAATGTTGAAATTAGTTGTTGAAAAAGTTTAAGAACGTGAAAAATACAAAAGAAAAGTTGAAATTATAATTAGCATTTTTCTCTGTAAATATTGTTTACTGCTACAGTGGCGGATTTACACATTTCCCAAGTATAGGCTGTTAAATTTTTGCCGCCCTTACCTCTACAATTGACAGGTCCTAGATGATATTTACAATCCAACAATTTAGTTGAAATTGCACGGGAAATAGTTTTTGGGTATATTTCTGAGATAATCAAAGCTCAATCTTGTATGATTAATAAGGCGGAGTAGTGTATGCTACTTACACAATAATGTACATTCGGTAAATGTAGTTATATAATTCTTATTGCGCTTACAAACGGTTAAAAAAATAATAAATTCATTAAGTTATGAAAGTGTCGTACAATACCCTTTTGCGCGATTTTTTGTTGGCAAAATCATCGATGATATCACCGTAAGTAATCTTGTTCATTAATTCCTACTCTATCCACAAAAGAGCTAAAGCATTCAATTTTTCTTGATTTAAGGTCAAGAAGAAAGGAAAGGTATCAGATAATTTTTTACCGTTTTTAGCCGTGAACTGGCTGTTTTACCATACACTGGGAAAGCAGTTTATTTGTAGTAAAGAAATATACACTACTGGAAAAAATTAAGGGAACAAAAAAATTTCGGAAATTTTCAGTGGTTTCTAACAGTGTATCTCGTCGGAAAATTGTCGTATCAAGGTCTAAAAAAAGCATTTTGAGCTATAAAAGTCACGCTTAACATTATTTGTTTCGTCAATATTTTCAATTTAGCCGTTGATTTTCTAAAAAACCATAAATATAGCCCTTATTGTTCTCCTATTTTTTCAAATTCATGGCAAGGATGGAAATTTTTTTTTTTCAAAAAACCATCTCCACTCCTTGCAGAGTATTAATTTAAGTTTCTGACACCCCCCCTTTTATTAGGATCACGTGGAACCTGTAGCTTCGATTTTTTTTTTACTGAAAGATCTTAAAACTAGAAACTCGAAGCTTCAAAATGCTTTTTTAAGACCTCGATACGACCATTTTTCACTGATACATTAAAAACCACTAAAAATTTAGAAAACTAGGGTCCTACATGCGCGCTAACGCGCGCTACTGTTTTACTATCGCGCTGCAGCGCTTCAGCCGAAAATCTTTCGTTCTTGATTCACAGAGGGTTCGCATTGCCTGAAAAAATTGAATCTGTTATTTATAAGGGCTTTGCCAAAAACCATTTCGGAAGATTAGAAACAGTGTTTTCTCCAATTTTTCGTAGGAATTTAGTCTTTATAAATGCATATTCGTGATTAGCGATCGATTTCCCATTGATATGGCCCCTAAGATGTGAATAAAAGTCCATAGAACAAAAATGAATTTTCGGCGCCATGAAGCCTGTACATTTGTCCATCTACTTTCGCTGATCCCTGACCCCGGCTGAAGGTCAAACTTTTTTTTTGTTGTTTACAGGTTTAAACCAGTGTTTTGGATCATAAATTTCCGGGGCAACACGATTATGCTATTTGCGATGCGAAAATTCCTCACAGATCATGCCTAAAAGAGCGAAAAACCATTTCGGGAACCTTGAAAATTTTGAAAATCGACGGAAAAATTAAAATCTCGTCGTTTTCATGCCAACCATAATTCAGCACGTATCTTGATACTTATACTGAAGACAATGCCATTTTATTTAGCTCTCTCGAACCTCTCATCATCTTAGCCTGAACCTCCAAATGCATAAAAACCGTATTTTCGCCTATTTCTCGTAGGATTTTCTTCTTTATTCATGCATATTCCTGATCAGCGGTCGATTTCCCATCGATATAGCCCCTGGGATGTGAATAAAAGTAAATAGAAAAAAAATGATTTTCTGACGCCACGAAACCTGTCTATTTGCCCATCTACTTTCGCTGATCTTTGACCCCAGCTGAAGGTCAAAATTTTATTTTAACCCAAATAAAATTCCTCATGGATCATGCATATAAATCGACGGAAAAATAAAAATCTCGTCGTTTTCGTTCCGAACGCAATTCAGTATGTATCTTGATGATATACTGAAGACAATGCCGTTGTATTTCGCTCTTTGCAACTTCTCATTTTCTTATCCTGAACCTCCAAATGCATAAAAACAGTGTTTTCACCCATTTCTCGTGGTGTATTCTTATTTATTCGTGCATATTCATGATCAGCGGTCGATTTCCCATCGATATAGCCCTTGAGATGTTCATAATTGCGAGTATTTTAAAAAATCACGATTTCTTCCCTCATCTCTTCCCTTCCATTTCATTTCCTGAAGGCTAAAACTAAAAAAATTTTCCGTCATTTAGAGGTTCAAAACCAATGTTTTGGATCGGAAATTTCCCGGACAACACGAATATGCTATTTGCAACAAATACAATTCCTCGAGGATCATGTTTAAAAGTCCCAACAACCGTTTCTAAAGGCTTGGAAAATGAAAAGTCGGTGGAAAAACAGAATCCTCGTCAATTTTGTAGCGAGCATAATTCAGCCTGTATTTTGACGATATACTGAAGAAAATGCCATTATATTTCGCTATCTCCGTTTTCTCGTTTTCTTATTCTGAACCTCCAAATGCATAAAAACAGTGTTTTCGCCCATTTATCGTGGTGATTTCTTATTTACTTATGCATATTCGTGATTAGCGGTCGATTTCTCATCAATACAGCCCTCGAGATGTTCATAATGAGTAATGACGAATTTTTCAAAAAATCACGATTTCTTCCCTCATCCCTTCATTCCCTTCCCTTCCATTCCACTCCCTGAAGGTCAATTTTTTTCCGTCATTTAGAGGTTTAAAACCAGTGTTTTGAAACGGAAATTTCCCGGGCAAGACGAATATGCTACTTGTGATGGTCAAATTCTTCACGGATCATGCACGTGAAGAATCGTTCTTTTTTCAGTTAAAAGAACATGACGATATACTAAAGACAACGCTGCTTTATCTCGCCCCGTCCGACCTCTCATTTCCTTGATCTGAGCCATGAATTCCATAAAAACAGTCTTTTCGACTATTTTTCGAGGGAATTTGATTTTTTTTAATAGCGAATTCGTGATCGGCGAATGATTTTCCATCGATATAGCCCTTGAGATGTTCATAAAAACTATTTTTAAAAATCACGATTATTTCCCCTTATCTGTCGCCTGTCCATTCGCCAAATGACCTTTGCTGATTCGTGATCCGCCGGACGGTAGAATTTGTTTTTCATGATTCAAAGGTTCATAGCGTATGTTTTGGTTCGGAAATTTCCTAGGGAAATTTCCTGTTATTAATTTTTTTAATCAGCCAATGAGAGGGGCGGGCGGGATTGTGGCTCATCTCAATGGGCGCATCTCATTGGTTGATTAAAAATATTAATAACAATTCAGGGGTTCAAGATATCAAAAAATGACAAAGGACTTTTCTACTCGATATTACGTCACGAATCTATCCTCACGGTATTGACCTTCACCCGTTGAATGCCCTGTATATTTTGGAAACAAGTTCATTTTTATTGGGCATTCAGGAATCAACCTTCTTAATGAAGCCCCCAAGAAACGTTTCAACCATCTTTCATTTTCAAAACTTTTTGGGAGGAATTAATTTTATTAAAAAATAAACTATTCCCGCTAACTTCAACCGTTATCAAAAAATTCAAAAATATTACTAAAATACTGGAACTGGCTGGAGAGGTGTAGGATTGAATTTTTTCTGCCTAAAATTTGTCGACAAGGAAAAACTCATCGCTTATCGGTGTCAATATTATTTCGTTCACCTGCTTATATATTTATCACATTGTAAACATTCCCAAGAAGGTAAAAACTCCGTGTAACACTTGTCACGTGTGGCTTGATTCTCGAATATTCATGATCCCGTGGTTTATGTTTGGGCCACGCGTGTACTTGTGAGCATTCGATAGTTTATTGATATGGTAGCTGATACGTGATAAGAAACACGTTTCGCAAATGAGGAGGAAAAAATGAAAAAAAGGACTTGTGCTTATCGCATCGTATGAATAAACGGTTAGATAGAAACGGCCCTAGCAAACTGTTAGATAATTTTCCTGTGAATGAAGAAAATCTTCAGTTGCTGAAACATTTTTCTTTTGACATTGAATTATAATATTTAATATATTTTTTAATTGATTTTGATCATATTTTATGTGTGGAAAAATTTTGGTTGCCCAAAAAACGTACCCAGCACGAGTATCCTTTTTTTCGCTCTCTTTCGAAGAGCTCTGCCATCTGAATATTTTCTTCTACGTTAAATAATATTATAAATAGTAACGAATGAATTTCGCTCATATTCCATGTGCGAAAAAATTTCTGTCGCTTAAAAGACGGCTCCGCCGCAAGTATTTTTTTTCGCTCTATAGACAGAAAATTTTTCGCACATAGAATATCAATAATAGTATTTTGTGCATCTAGGGCCAGAGATAAGTCTTTTTGTCGAGCGTGAAGTTTGCCGCAACGAGGGAAGCGAGGGCCGCAACCACGCGAATCTCTAGCCCACGTTGCACACGATCTTTTTTTCCCCATGGGAGATTTGAGTGTCTTTTCACTATATGCGTGGATAGCCAAAAAGAGTCACTTTTCGGCTGTCTACGCATATGGTGCAAAGCACGAAAATTTTGCATGGGTGCAAAAAAATACGTTTAATTATATCTCTAATATTCTTTGAGGTCACAAAAAAAAAATAATGTACCTAGCAGAGATTCTCGATATAAGGCGAAAAAAATACTTGTCGCGGAGTCGTCTTTTGAGCGACATAAATTTTTCCACACATGGAATATGAATAAAATACATTTACTTATATCCTTAATATTCTTCACCGCCGAAAAAAAAATATTTCAGCTAGCAGAAATCCCCGACTTAGAATGAAAAAAAATACTTGTCGAGAGCCGTCTTTTAAGCGACAGAAATTTTTCCACACCTAGAATATGAATTCAATGAGTTTAATAATATTTTCAATATTTTTTAACGGCGGAAAAAAAATTTAGCCTGTAGAGATCCTCTAAAGAGAGCGAAAGAAAAAAATACTCGTGCGGGGTACGCTTTTTGGACGACCAAAGATTTTCTGCATTCTGAGGAAAATTATCCAACAGTTTATTAGGGCAGCAGAAGTTCGTAAAAGGTGACAGCTGTCAACGATTTCGTTGACAGCAACTAACTTCTATACCATAATACCACGGGATAGGTCGACAGTGACCAATGGATTTTCCGTCATTTAAAATCACTAAAAAATCGATTCTCACTTCGTGTCAAATTTTCAATACACTTTCCCGTTGGGCAGATTAAATCTGAGCCATGAATTCCATAAAAACAGTCCTTTCGACAATTTTTCGAGGGAATTTTTTTTTTTTAATTGCAAATTCGTGATCGGCGAACGATTTTTCATCGATATATCCCTTGAGGTGTCCATAAAAACTATTTAAACAATCACGATTATTTCCCCTCATCTGTCGCCTGTCCATTCGCCACATGACCTTTGTTGATTCGTGATCCGCCGGACGATCGAATTTGTTTTCGTCATTTGAAGGTTCATAGCGTGTGTTTTGGTTCGGAAATTTCCTGGGGAATACGAATAAGCCATTTGCGATCACAAAATTCCTTACGGAACATGCTTAAAAATACCAAAAATCGTTTCGGCCCGTCCATTTGCAAATGCGCTTCTGCTGATCCGGGCGCGGGGCCCTATGAGGAAATTATTCTTTCGTTGCTGAAAGATTCAAAGCGTGTGTTTTGTATCGGAAATTTCCTTGGAAACACGAATAAGTTATTCACCCTAGCTCACCGATTTTGTCGTTCTGATATGACTGACATGACGCTCCGTATCTTTAAACGCATCAACTGTCAAACTCATCGAGATTATTGACCCAAAATCGGCATCCAAATTTTCTGTGAGATCTATGGATCAAGATCGATAAAATTTTGATAATTAAAGCAGTATTCTGGCCAGAACGGCCAGTGGCCAATGGCCAGAACGGATATACTAATACTTCGAAATACCCGTGTAGAAATTTTGGTAGGGAAAAACTTCTGCCCCTGACTTGCCCTCCCTAACTAATGTAGGGAAATGATCCGCTCATCCTAACAGGCCCTGTTATGCCATGTAACACCTGGCTGGCCATTTTCGGATCCGGTGGTTATGATCAGGTCCCTATGACGATATGATCCGGCCCTAGCAGATCCTGATCAGGCCCCTAAGATTTTTAGAATCATGCCCTTAAAGGCCCTGATCACGGCCATGAAGTTCCCGATCATACACCGAAGCGCTTTTTGAACAATTCGTTTTTACGAGGTACTCCTTTTTCAATGTACGCATCTTATTATTTATTTCGAGGCAACCCTTTCTTAGGGTACACTTTTATTTTGGCAATCCTCGAAGAGAATATTAGATTCCGAGTGAACGGAAATTCTCTACGAGAATTAAATAAATAAGTACAATTACATAAGACTTCTGCTGACATCCGTGCTCGCACCCGTCTATATAAGCATACTGAATACATTATCCGTATGGGAGTTCAACGGTTGCTGTCCTGCGACATCTCGCGCCAAGTCTCGGAACTAACGCGATGCGGTTCGCGGTGATAATAATAATAATCTCGCGGAATAAAAGTGATAATTCTCGCGGAATAAAAGTGATAATGTAAATAATAATAATAATAAAATAATAATAAACGAGGCAATTATTGTTGATTTATTATTATTGTTATTGCTATTATTGTTATGTATTATTATTATTATTATTATTATTATTATTATTATTATTATTATTATTATTATTATTATTATTATTATACTACTGAAAGCCGATATACAAATAATTTTATTTTAATAAATACTTAGGGGAATCCAATAGTTTTCACATCAGAGCCCTGCCAGGGTAATAAAACAAAAATATGTTTTGCTTAAAAGTGTAAAAATAACATCGTCGGAAACTGTTCATAATCTGATCATGCAGGGCACTGGTAATAA
Source organism: Alloplasta piceator (assembly GCA_946863875.1). Lineage (NCBI taxonomy): Eukaryota > Metazoa > Arthropoda > Insecta > Hymenoptera > Ichneumonidae > Alloplasta > Alloplasta piceator. The sequence goes on from OX333071.1 coordinate 57,646,117, forward strand.
GTGATTATTTCAATGTAATAACTAGGGACCAGGTCGTTAAGTTCCATGTCAGGGCCCTGCCAGGAAAATCGGATCAGGCAGGGCGGATCAGGGGCAAGAATCAACTAATGGTTGCCCTATCACATTTCTACACGGGTAATAAATTATAATGAAGAAATCAAAATTACTGATTGTCGATACGAATAATGGTTGACTTACCGATGGAAAGTTTTTCTTCTCAAATTGAATACTACTACCCGCTGTTTTGCAAAAAATATCATCAAAGCTTTATCCTTGCCGCAAATCGACGTTGACTGTTAAAGTATTGATATTCATTCCAGCTGGTAACGGAGAAAGTTTGAGTCTTTGAGCCGATGGTACGATGCTTCCTCTTAAAAAAGGCTAAAAGACCTCTCTTACTTGAAAAACGATTCCAAAGGAGCTATTTCTCTTGTACTCATGCCACCTTCATCGATATTTAGCCGACGTTTAAATCAAGGCTAATTACCACGCACGATGGAATTCGCACGAAAATCGAAGAAACAGAATGATTTCCGTGCTTCTTGAGGTATCAACGTACCGACAATTTCTCATTGCAACTTTTCCTTTTATAACACGCGTATGGAACCGTCATAACCGAGCCTTCCCAAGCGATTTCGCGATTTTCGATCATCAACACGACGTATAACTCCGCACTGTCAAAACATCATCGCACAACTCGCGATGTACAAATTCGTGCACAAACCACCGTTACACGGGATTGATATCCGTATTTATCTTGAAATTATCTCACTGACTCTTTTTAAATGGTACAGATCCTTTACCCATATTACGCGTGATGTGTAACTAACCGATTTCTCTGGCTGACGTGATAGACATATAACCGCAATCAATCGTCAATCTCATCCAAGACTCGCGATGTGTGAAGTTGCTCACAGGCCAGGTGTGAAGTTGCGATCGAGTCAGCTCAACCGACCAAGCACAGCACGGTAGGGTCCGATATTCGCCGGGACGATATTCGCCGGAATGGTATTCGCCGGAAAATCACTAGACTTCGATATCTCGAAACTGGCTTACTGGCATGACCCACAGGGGTCATTGCAAACATATTCTGGACTGCGAGAGATTGAATAGATGATGTGAACCCTTACTTTAGAAGACGAATTAAAGGCCAAGAGCCCTTGAAGAGAGTGGTACAACCCCTCAACAGATGGCGAGGTTAACCTGCCAAACTAGGCTAAGAAAAATAATCCGGAGCTCTTTGATAAATATACGTTATGCACTTTGAGTGACTTTGAGGTTATCGCGCGCACTGTACGCAACAATTAATCGTGAAATCAAGTAATTAATCAATGAATCACGAAATAAGATGGAAAAATATTGACTTAAATGATCATTCTTTTACAATATCCATATTAAACGCCCTTTTTTTTTGCAGAGTATGCAGGAAACTTCGAAGACGGTGGTTACCTCTGTACGACCGGACACGTCAAAGACTGATCGGGAAATAAAATATTCGAGATATTGTCCATGTTCGAGGAAAACTTGTCGTTCAATATTTTCAATGTGCCGTTAACGTCCCGGAGAGGATGGTAATACGTCGGTGGGCTCAGTGTCTGCACGCCGACGTACTTAATTCCGGCTACTTATCACACACGTCACTTTCTGCATGTAAATACCTCTCATAATGTGTCGAATAGTTTCAAGTGGCGCTCGTCTCTGTGCCAGGACTCTTTGCTAAGATCAGAATACTATTGACATACTCGTTCGTCTACTGATTATTGAGCTGGCCTTGCTCATCTGGAATGGCACTATGAATATGAAATTGACCGACTGATGCAATTACGCTTCAAATATCTGAAGAACGAGCAGGAACGACGACGAATCGTATCTGAGACACTTGGACGGTGGTCTATTTACTGTTGAACTTGTTGATCATGTTCTGCTTGAGGCTTGCACCGATTGTCTATCATCGGTTAAATAACGTGTAATTAGTAGAATTTTTTGACGCACAGAGCGCCGCTTGAAACTTTTCAACACATGAGAGGTATTTACATGCAGAAAGCAACGTGTGCGATAAGAAGCTGAAATTGAGATTATGAATTTATATTGCCATTCTAGATGAGTGCAGCCAGCCTAATAATCAGTAGACAAAGGAGTATGTACGTCGATAGTCTTCTCGCTTATTGCGCTACTCTTTTCAACAATTTGTTACAATTGAGCGGAAACAATTTAACTCGACAGAGGGACAAACTTGCTCCAGGATTTTGCAACGTATTACGAAAAGGTGTATTTTTTTTAAACATTTTCAATCAAGATTGTTTGAATTAATTATAAATATGTAAATATATTACATAAAGAAGCGAATAAATGTACAGAATACATAAATAAACACAGTGGTACATACAGCGGCTAGTTTTATTTCATTGACAATTGTAAGAAAACAATTTTGTTATTTTCAACAATTTAATATTTACTATAACAATTTGATATCAATTGAAAGAACACAGAAACACAGCGGCGCAGTGGCGAATATGACATTTCATCGATAATTATGAATAAACATTATTAAACTCGTTTTCGCGTACTTTATAATAACAATGTAGACTTCGTGCGAGTTAATATTAATCGTCGCGCAATTAATTATTACTTATTTCGTGATTCATTGATTAATTACTTGATTTCACGATTAATTGTTGCGTACAGTGCGCGCGATAACCTCAAAGTCACTCAAAGTGCATAACGTACATTTATCAAAGAGCTCCGGATTATTTTTCTTAGCCTAGTTTGGCAGGTTAACCTCGCCATCTGTTGAGGGGTTGTACCACACTCTTCAAGGGCTCTTGGCCTTTAATTCGTCTTCTAAAGTAAGGGTTCACATCATCTATTCAATCTCTCGCAGTCCAGAATATGTTTGCAATGACCCCTGTGGGTCATGCCAGTAAGCCAGTTTCGAGATATCGAAGTCTAGTGATTTTCCGGCGAATACCATTCCGGCGAATATCGTCCCGGCGAATATCGGACCCTACCCACAGCACGAATAAAGAGGCTTCAAAAATTCGATATTCCGATATATTCGATACATTTCGAGCCCATGAACTTTTTATTAGAGGATTATTTGTTCCCTTAATTTTTTCCAGTAGTATATTTAGCACTTTTACTTTTACTTAAATATTCTTTAATTGTTATAAAATTTGTCAGTCGTCAAGAAATATTTTATTTGTGTCGAAATTATTTCTTAACTGTTACAAAATATTTATTTAATTTATTAACTGTTAACAATTAATTGATTTCGCCATATTCAACTTTACATTTTTTAACAGTTAACAAATTGGTACATTGTTTTCTCAGTGTAGAATATTCTCAGGAAGTGAAAAAGTCAACGGAAATATGTCTTGTAGACTTCGTTCTGCAAGACATCAGAAAACCGTCTTACAGAAACTTTTTTGATTTCTGTAAGGCGGCTAAAAAAAAATCGGTCCCCAAATTTGCGGGCCTAAAATCTGCCGCCCTAGGCTTAAGCCTACTCAGCCTACTGGTAAATCCGCCACTGCCTTGCTATCCTTATTTGACATTTTTCATTAAGGGTCGTTTTAATAGGTTTGAATACTTACTGTGTTGAAAACAGAAAATTCGCTGATTACTATTTTATTATCTGTTTGAAGTTTTTATCAAGAACAAATTAATAAAACTGTACACAAAATTAGTCAAACTATAACCATTGTTCAAGTGGGGTGGGGGTCGCAGAGTCGACTAACCAATATTTTGAACGACCGAAATCCCGAATTTCACGATTACGAGCGTTCGAATAACGAAGCGCCGAAATCCCGAACGCCAGAAAAGCTAAAGCGGAGAGAGCCGCCCCATGCGTAAGAGAGAGAGAGAGAGAGAGAGAGAGAGAGAGAGAGAGAGAGAGAGAGAGAGAGAGAGAGAGAGAGAGAGATACGCCTCCTCTCTCTCTTACGGGTGGGGCGGCTCTCTCGACTTTCTCTTTTCTGGCGATCGGGATTTCGGCGCTTCGTTATTCTAACGCTCGTAATCATGAAATTCGCGATTTCAGCCGTTCGAAATATTAGTTAGTCGACTTTTTGACCCCCACCCATTGTAACATTGAATCTTATATCGCCGATCCGTATTTCGTCAAAATCTCACAATTTGGAGCGTTCCAAATAATTTTTAAAAAACTTGAAGTTTTCGAGAATTAAAAAAATCAATACCAACTCTCTCTACCGTCTAGATTATTTCTGTAAACGCTTTCAAGTCAGAACGAAAAGGTGATTTTTTTCTCACCCTCATGCGTGAATACGCGAACGTGAATACACGAATAACCGAGAAATAATGGGCTCGCACTGAGTTAACTTTCCCCGAAAAAGAGAGAAATTGTAAAGGGAGAATGGGGAGGGATGGGGAGAGAAAAAAAGAGCGTCGAAAGATGACGTTCTCATTGTCTGTCAACGGACAGCGCGGGTGCACTCTCTCTCTGTGAACGATGAGACGTAAAGTTATTTACGACGTCTAACACGACGTGGAACTCTTGTCTGGTCGTATGCAGCACATATCCCCTCGTTTTCGCGCGACAACGGAGCTCTTGTTGAAAGCGTTGTTCTCGCAACGCGAGAAAGATGAAATCTCGCTCGTATATGCGAAACCGGAAACCCTGGCTGGGGCTTTGGGCGAGCGATGAATACAGTAAAAACAAAGAAAAAAAAGAAAAAAAACTCAAATTGAAAACTGAAAATACACGAGTGCGAATAAGATGCAAATGGGCCGAAAAGACCACCGGAAAGTACAACACCCACGAAAATAATTGCTAGTTATAAATAAAAGGTGTATCGTAATTCGCATATCGTCGCAGCTTCACTTTTCACGTTGGTGGTCGTTCCAAGATTTTCCATTTCTTCGCCCGCATCCACTTATCGGTCTTGCACAAACATAATTTATTATGTGACGCTGCGACGAGTCACGCGGTTCTCCTGTCGTTTCGATCGTTTGATGACCCTCTCGGTGAAAGAGTAAAACAAAGAAAGGAACCACGAGGCTTCGCTGTCACGTCAGAAACGTCGCGACTCCCGTGTCCGACCTTGCATCACGAACGAGTGGCGAGACGTTCTGCGAGAGAAGAAGAAAATGAAAACGTGAACAATAGGATCGAGGGTGATAGATTGGGGTGGTGCTTAGTTAGAATGAACTTAAAACCTCAAACGTTCAGATGCATGAAAAATCTACAAATTTATTATTTTTATAAGAAAAAACCCTGATTTCATTCCAATACTCAAAGGAGTTTCCAAAATTATATGTCAGTCCGATAGTGCAAAGTATCGCAGCCTCCTCACACAAGGACCACCCTAGTGATAGATGCAGGAAGGCAAAGCTCTGGTCATTGTCTCAACATTGTTATAATTTACAACTCTCGAGACGGAACGCGTGTCAGACCGTTCATCTGACAATGTCCCACCGAATTGTCTTCCTCGGGATGTCGCAAATTGCCTCCTGACATTTTGTGTCACTGCAAACAGATACGAATTCTGGCAGAGATTTTCCACCTGCTTTTCATTTCTTCTGTACATTAAGAAATGTCTTGAGACACGAAAAATCTTGCAACAAAATTGAGAACTGCAAAGAAAAATAATGATATGTAACGCGAATGAACTTTTCTCTTTCTTCTTTGACATTTACCCTTAAATGGTAACGTGTTTTTCGGCGCCCTAAGGTTGTTTAGAAGCAAATTACGTTTAATGAGAAAATTCTGAAAATTTGGTATGTTTTTCAATGAAGTATTTAAGAGGTCGTGTAAAAATTTCACGACGATTTGGAAGCTCGTTAACGAATAATTGAGATTAACAGATTAAATAAAATAAAATTTCGTCTTATGGAAACTGATATAACTTTGCGATAAGTTTTTTTTTGACCTCTCAATTTTTTAATATCCACAATATACTGAAAGCAACGGAAAGAAAACGAAGTTCATTGATAAATGTTTTTTTTATTTATTTAAAAAATTGTTTTTAACAAAATGTTAATTTCTTTATAACGAGTTTCCTAATCGTCGTGAAATTTTTACACGACCTCTTAAATACCTCATACACAAACATACTAAATTTTCAGAATTTTCTCATTGTTCGTTATTTTAACCCTTAAGGACGTTGAAGTAATGATGATAGAATTCTGAAAATTTGGAATGTTCTTACATGAAGTATTCAGAAGGTCGTGTAAAAATTTCACTACGATTCAGAAGCTATTTATTAAACTATTAACATTCAAAGGTTCCATAGCTTCTAAACAACCTTAATAAAATGATAATGGGGGTCACCTGTGCCTGGTGCTTTAAAAAGTGCTCTAAAGTGCTCTAAAAAATTCCGCAAAATTCGAGAAATCTCATCGACTATTCTATAATAAGGACCAATTACTATATTGCTTATTTGATCATTTGTTTAAACAATATTATCATATATATTTTTTTTTATTGAATATTGTCATATAAACAAAGAAAAACGTGAAGAATGTACCATTTCGTTCAAAAAATCATAACTTTGGATGTAATTTATATATTTTTTTATTTCGAACGGGAAATTAAAGCTTATGAATGGTCCTTTAAGGAAAAAAATATTGAGATTCTGTATAAATAAAAGGAATGCTCAAGTTTTGAGCATGAAAATCGAGTTTTTTCAAAGTACATAAAGAGGTTCAATTTCCAATAAAGTAGACATTGTCTTATTTTTGACTCAATTTTATTAATCAGAATGACATCAATTATCAAAGTTCACTTGAAAACGGAAGGAATATAAAAATAAAACTTATCGCAATGCTGAGGCCAAAGCACAATGCACAATCAAGACATAACTCGTACCTGTATTATAATAAAAACATTATAAAATTGAAATTTCCATCAAAATTCACGTTGAAAAACTTCTGATTAACTGTCAATTAATTTATAGTCGATAAACATCAAAATTTGGAGAAGAAAAATTTCAGGGATGCGAATTTCTATTAAAATGTATGTGAAAAAACTCTCAGGTAAGTTTAATTCATCGATTCATAATTTAAAAAAAAATCGATTCATGATAAAAAAAAAACATCAGAATTTGGAAAAAACAATTTTACTTACCTTACACTTTCAGTCACCGCAAATGGTAACACCCAAGGGTGTTTTCATCTGGCTCTCACAACAGCTGTTTACGGACTAAACCACTGGTTTTTAAGGAACTTATAGCCTACTAGTGTATAATTATTTACGGTATAGTTTGACTTTGCCCCTGACTCTTCTCCCCAAGCTAGCAAGAAGAGATCGGTTTGGACGAGACACGAGTGACCCCTGTTACCATTTAAGGGTTAAGATTTGTCTGATTGATTTGATTGATTATTGATGATCGATTGCTTATTTTGAATTTCCGAACATTATTTTGACAAAAATTTCTTATTGATTGGATACTCACTCGCTTAAATGATAAATTTTCCATCGATGGACGAAAACGAGCGAGGAACTTTATTCGTTTTCTTCAATGAGTTTCTTCAATGAGAATTTCTTCAACAATATTGAGGATAAATTACATGACTATTAAAATAAACGCAAAACCGGGAATACTGCGACGATAACCTAGCTTCATAAAAGAATCCTTGTTTTCATTAAAAAAATGTTTGGAGATATTTGAGCCAATGTGTGCAAAATTATGCGTAGGTAAGATATGGCTGGGCTGCAAGTAAAAATCGAGCTGCGCTTGAAACTTTAGTGTTCTTTTACTTGGAATATTTTGGCTAGTGCGCTTAGAACTCTTCTGGGTGGACACCCTTGAGGTATGGGTAGCCTGCATGAGCATACATTCGCAATATTTGACCTTGTATTGCTGTGTACGTGCAAGCAAAATGTCCTGTAAGAACTTGCGCCTTGCAAAAAAGATGGCGCTACAGTATGCATGTTCACAGTCAACACATGCTTAAATTTTTCTGTATTTTATTCAGGTTGCCTATACTATCAACCTGCGAAGTCTCATTCCGAACTGATAGCGTTTTCAACTGGGACCACGAGTGTACACTCGGGCACACTCGTGTACACCCGATTGGATCACATCACTCGTTTTCGACTAAACTACCGTGCTAAAAAGCAGTGTGGAGGGAGTGTGAAGAAACAGTGTGTAGCTATATGCTTCATTATAATCATTTGAATTTATCGGCCATTTTCACCAGGTTTACCGATTATCGTGGATTATGGTAAACAACACTCTGAGCAAAAAATGTATTAAAAATATAAAACGTTTCTCAGAAATTGGGGAAATTATGTTTATTCGACAGAATTATTTCTATCATTGTCAAATATATCGCCATGGATTAATCATCGATAACATTCAAAAAATTCTTTATTTTGGGTACGGTTATCTCCTTGTTGATAACGCATAAAGTGTTAATATCTTCACGATCATCATCATATCCACCATCACTAGACAATTATAATAAACAAATTTCTATAATCTTAATTATCTTTTCCGACCTTGCTATTTTCTAAAAAAATGGAGTATTTAGTTTTATTTTGTCGACGATAGCTACAAATAATAAGAGGCTTAAAATTTGTAATTGTGATTGAAAAACCTACTACAATTCTCGAGTAAACTTGACGGCTGAATTGATGGGCACTGGGAAACTTGAGCATTGAGAAAATTTGAATAAAAATATTTCTAGGTTATGTAAGCATTTATTTAGCAGAAGTTTTGTGAATGTATTTTCTGCCGTCGTATGGTTATTCACATGAAATTGTTGACTGGATTGAGTAACTATTTGTTTCCATTATTCATCTGTGAATCTTTTCAATCAAACCGTTATATTGTTTGTTATGAACAAATATTTAGACCGATGTTGAAGAAGTTTATGTCTATTTACATCTGCTTCTGCACTACACTGACACGAGGTCGGAAAAAAGTGTACACTTGATGTGATATTGTTACATTTATGCTACCAGCAAAACATGGTGCTTCCAGAGTGTAACGAGAATCATAGAACGAGTAAAACACAGTGCACAACGTCAGTGTGCCCCGAGTATGCACCTAGTGTGCACGAAACTAGCCAGTTGAAAACGCTATGAATTTCCGAGACCGTAAGGTACTTTCAGAGTCGAAAACTTTCATTACGGCTGAAATTTAAAAAACGTACTAGATTTGTCATCGTCGTACTAGCGTACTACTAGATAGTAGACAAAAGTACTAGATCTAGTACAATTGTACTAACACTGGCAACACCGCCCTGAAGACTGCATCGGTACAAACTAAGCACAGGAAATTCTAAAAAAACATAAATAAAACTGAGAGCACGGGAAAATTGACGAAAAGGTTTGTTTTCATCTTCTTGGCAGCCGCCATTATGAAATCACCCCCAAAAACACCAAAAATGGTCACCTGCCAACTAAAAAACAGTTTTTACTTATCGTTCGTTAAAAACGAACTTCCCAAATACTGATTATTTTTTTCATTGATAATTTCTCTTTATTGACAATTTTCACTTGATTTGACTATTTTTAAATTTTAATTGTTAAAATTGTTCGAATTTTTTCATTTTGGATCCGCCCTTAAAATTCATGATTGAAAAGTAAACGTTACAATAGGAACCTACATATGCTTGGCAATGCGTGTTGTAAGTCTTATGTCTATTTATTTCACAACTTTTTGTAAGGAGACTAAACTAGAGGTACCTTCATAAATGTACTTGTCTCCAATTTTTTTACACCATTTTTGGTGTTTTTGGGGGTAATTTTTATTCGGGCACAAATAGGGAGATGACCATTTTACAAATATTATCATTGATAAAATAGTGTCAATCGGTTGGAAAAAACATGATTTTTTAATGGGAAAAAGAGTTGGCAGTCTGAGGATTGAAATAAAACTTACCGAAGGTAGAAAGAAACTGATTTCTTGAAACTCATTTATTGAAATTTATTTATTCATCATTGTTGTGACGATAATATAATGAAACGTGATATTCAAAGATTTTTTGTACGATTTACGATTCACAAATGTATCTCTTCCTCACGTTGCAATCGGCACCGCTCAAAACACTCACGCTCAGGCCTCTTCTACTTTTGATGTAAGTCACATCCGTGCAACATCCATTGCAATAGATATCATTGCTAAAAATATCGTGTAATTTTATAATAATCTTTTATCTGGTATATGAACATGATTAGTTATTGACAAGCAAATCAATTTGGCGGGTTAACGAGTAAAAATGAATTGGAGTCTATTAATTTTCATCGCACACGTAGACCAAATTTCAAGTATTGCTTTGATGCTTCAATTTCGCGTTTGAGACTGTCGTAGATTTATTTTGACTTTTTTAATCCAAAATATAATATATTATGTTATCATTTTGCATGTCAGAATAACAACAACCACAACAACAACAACAATTACAACAATAATGGACTTACCCGTGACTACGAGTATAGATCCAAAATCTGGTTCCATCGGAATAGTTTTTGTATTCTAATGCAAGGATGAGTGCTTCCTTTTCGGTTTCATCGTCCAGACTAGCCAATTGTCCTCCATCATTGTCGCAATGATCCATGCTTCCTTCCCAATCGCGCTTTAATATAATAAAAAATAATAAATTCAATTAATAATTATCGTTTCCATCCTTTTCCAACCCGAAATATCCTCTCCCCAGTGTCATGCCTATGAAGAATTTTTCAACGTTTTACTTCTGTTGCGCTGGACTGAGTGGTTGATATTTACACACAAACGATAATTTTGATACTATCTTTTTAGACATCATACCCGGTCCGATGATATTTGAAAATCGATATCGGAATCTCCCGACTCCAACTGGTTTGTCTCCATGTTCGGAATTGGACGTGCTAAAACTGCAAAGGCAAGATAAATTTGGTTTTTCCTCAAGAGCTCTACACCACTTCCGAGCTCGAAAAAATAGATTTACAAATTGAAATTTTTTTTGATTCGTCCATCACATAAATGATATATTTTATATTATATTTTATTTTATTATTTTTAATTATATATAATGTATATATCATTTTTCACAAAAAGAGGAGGATGGATAAAAAGATAAAAGATAAATTAAAAAAATTAGAAAAAAATAAACGTGGCATTCAATCATGAAAATTTTATGCTACCCTATTAATAATATTATAAATAATCCACGGGATAAAGTTTATCGAAATAGGTTCAGTAGATTTTGAGATTTAAATTGTCCCAACTGCAAAAATAATGGAAATTTTGACAGGGATAAAGCGTAGATAATTCTTAAAAGTGCGAAAATTTTATTGATTGAGTCTGAAAAAGAAGTTTTATTGAATTCGAATGATTTTTCAGTGAAATTGGAATTGCAGCAATCGATGAAATTTTTTTTTCACAATATTGGAAATTGCAGCACCAATGAATTTTTTTTTTTTTCATAACATTGGAGATTTTGTAAAGTAAAACGAATTTTTTTGAATAGTTGATTTACTTACAATAACCATGAACATGCAACGCTATGGTCAACACGACGATGCCAATGGTCACCGTATGCAAATTAAGACCAGTCATTTTTTCGCTGGAATTTTGAAATTTGGTCATGAAATATATACACAAGAACGAAATGGCTCAGAAATCTTATTTCAATACCGTTAAAACGTCAAAAAAAATCTCGAGGTCAATAAATTCGTAGATTAAAAATTTTAGTTAAAAAATTGATGGAAAAGTTAGTGTTTTCTGAAAGTAGTATTGTTTTATTTTCAAATTTTAAAAATTCTCTTTGGTGACTATTGGCAATTTCAAAACCAATTTTTCTTGTTACTCTGTGAATTTGTGCAAAAAATGGCACCTTGAAAATTGGAATTTGGTGTTTTTTGAAAGACTCAAACTTTTTCTAAAAATAACAAAAGTGGGCCACGATGATATTTGATATCATGACGTTGAGAATGACGTCTACTTACGATGAATGCGTAAAATATATTAATATGAATGTCGAGCAGAAAGTATCTGCGACGTCGTTGAAAACTAATTGAAGAAATTATAAAAAAAATGTGGCAATATATATAGTCAGTTTTGGGACTACCAGCGACAAATATTCATATTTCGGAAACGTTAAAGTATCTTAAAAATAGAATTTCACTAATTGGGCGAGTGGTACGTGGATAATTGTCGGTAATAATTCATCCCAGAGACCACTTGTACGTACTCAACGTATCGAAATTATTCTCATTAGGAGATAAAAAGTTAAGTGGAAAAAATCTAATGCAAACACACGTGCGGACAAATTACGCGTCGAATGCCGTACGTCGATATTTTTTTCAGGCTCACTTCTCTGTAATGCAAATGTAAGTCATTTTTATAATAGGAATTTACATAAGAATGGCCTAGAAAAAAAACTACGCATTTTCGGTTCGCAAAATCGTCTATGACGATTAGACTTGTAAGAAATGTAAAAAGAGAAATGACAACATTTGGTTGCTTTGATAGAAAAATAATTTCAATTAAGTTTAGCCACCTTTAATTTGGAGATTAAATTTTTCTAAAAATATCAACCACTAGAAAATTGAGGGACAAAGAAAAATGGTATTGAACTCAGCATAACTTTAACAAGTATATGAGTCGGCAGCAACTGAAATTTTGGAAAAAAGGGTCAGCATACGAGAAGCAGTCAACCATTTCGACTTCTGCCATATGTCTCATTTTCTAGATATATAAAAAAAGAAGAACAAGCACGCTTCGCGAACTCGTTAGGGGGCTCAGCCCCCCAAACCCCCCCCCGCGCTTCGCGCGCCGTTGTCGTCGCGCTTCGCGCTCCGTATTCTTGATCATTGCTTGATTTATTCCGTTATGATCGAATATATTTTGAATGTTGGTTAACATGTCCTTTGGGGACGTTATAACAGACACTCACACCATAATTCAAACTCTTTGATTTATTGTGAACATCCATTAATTATTCTGATAAATTATATTGATCATTATTAATGACAGATTTGAATATAATCAATTTTTTCATATTTTTTTTCAAAGAGTACACTGAAAAACAAACAAAAATTACATCCTCGCAAATTAGAATATCTTAGTTATTGTGGAAGTTATGATTATTTTAAAAATATTTTTTCAAAAATCAATAACTTCGGTATGGTTTAAGATCGAGAGCTAAAAATGTCCATGGATACTTCTTTTTACATGTGTAATAACATACTAAAAAATAACGGAAAATCAAAGGGGGTCACCGACAAAACATCGTTGAATTGACATGGAATGACTTATATACATGTATACATATGAATATTCGACTACAGTGGACGCTCCCACAACTTAACGCTTTGGGACCGGAAACGCTCCCATAACTTAATGTTCCCCTAATTCTCCCACTCTCGTGTTTCAACGCATGCATACTGCCTTTTTTATTGAAGCATGCATAGAACAAACGCGCGAAATTCAACCTGAAATTCGTACCTACGTGTTATAGCGATATATTTTGTAAATTTTTTTAAGTTCGATAAGAACTTTATGTTAATAACTCTAAATGAAAAGAATTGAACAGAAAATACATTTATCCGTTAGTTGGAACGCGCGAGACACATTTTTCTAGAAAATGTTATACAAAGTTGCATATATATACATCATACATGCAGATACATACGAATAGTCTACAGAAATTTCGTTCTGTCTGGAAAATAAAAATTCCTGTTTTTTCGAGAGAACGACTATTCTCGAACACGTAGTTCTATAAATAGGCCTGACTTGCCCCATCTATCAGTCATTTTTAGCAAAGTCGTTATATTGTATTATTTATCCACTTCACGCACATTAATTACAATTAAATTAATGACAGGACTAATAGTAACGCTTAATAAATCGTACGTAATTGAAGAAAAAAATTTGACAGTTGAGGTTATGTTGCCCTGTGCCAAATTTTCGCAGCTCAGCAGTTGAGTTTGGAGTGGGGAGAAAGCGCGATAACGGTCATTAAGTTATGGGAGCGTGTTGCCATGGTAACGCGTTAAGTTATGGTAGCTGTTAAGTTATGGGGGGTTAAGTTGTGGGAGCGTCCACTGTAGTGCAGCCAGTTGAAAACGCTAATTCTAGCTTTGGCTGTCGCGGTGAGTGGCAGCAAGATGGCATAGGCTGCATTCGTCTTGAACGTTTTGAGCGCTGTGAGCGTCATATACAGTAGCATTTTATATGCCGATGTATACGTGCTGTAAGCGTGTAAAGCCGGAGCCACAATGACAAAAATAAGAAACAAGGAATAAGAATCAGCCATCCGATTGGCGTAGTTTCTCTAAAGTGCGCACTTAGACCATGTACGACATGGACTGAGCATAGCAGGAGTGGCGTTGAAGCCGAGAAGGGCACCGCCATCTTTGGATAAGTAAGGCTCTAAGCCGAGCTAGTTGACTTCAAGAGACTATATCGAATCAGATCAACTAGATCATGGTTGACTTCAAGCAGTTGACTTGCTTACATAACCTTAAAAATAAAAGGACGCGCAAGTGTTCATTTTTCTAAGTAAAACGTGATAAAAAAAAAGGCTTTATGATATTTATAATAAATGTCATATTGATTATTTATAGTCAAAGATTATGATGAACCACGATGTGGATAATTCATGGATAATATACGATTGATAACCAATAAAAACATTTTCTTTCACATGAATATTGCCAGTCTTTTCATTGCTACTACTTGTCTCGAGTCTGTTACAATTAGCCTCACACATGGGGTAAGTTGTAACAACTCCCATTTTTTCTGAAAGGATCTGGCGTAAAAGATAGGTAAAGATTTGAAATTATTTTTAAATTTGCATCAGTGCTGAAATATATACTTTACAAACCCTCTTACTCACAATCATAAAAGTACACATATACAATAAAGGCCTTTTTCCAAAAACTGTTACGACAAGCCCCCGCTCCCCTACTTTTTTCATTATTTTTCGATGTCGTCCACATTTTGACAGCTGCAGCGTTCTTTCAGGGATCCATGGAAAGAGAAAAAAACAACAACATACCTACGTTTAAAATTTTTTTTTAAATTTTTTTTCGACTCAGTATGAATTTTTAAACGTGACCGTTTTTTGGCATTTTTTCGACCATCGCAAATCGGACGAATAACTTAAGGACATTTTTTTTGTCTTTTATGTACGGTACATTTGGAAGGGTTAGCAGATTCTCCATTTTTTTTATTTATTTTCGTACGATTTTTTTCGGAAAGTTATTTCACTTTTGGCTAAAAAAGATAAGTTTTGAAAGATAGAGTTTAAGAGAAGATGTCAAGCATGAAAAAAGTAGCGTAGGTATACACGGAATCGCCTGGAATTATTTCAGAATTTTCCCATGACAATTTTTTTTTACTATTTTCGCTCCAGCGAAAAATTTCATCTGTTTGAAATTTTCATACTTCGTGATAAAATAAAAATCTTAAAAAAATCAGCAATATTTGGCATGCAATTATCAATAATAATTATTGATCATTGTTCATCATTGTTTAATAAATTGTTTAAACAATCGTTTAAACAATTTGTTAATGACTTTTGGGCAATGTTATTATTGATAATTGTTGCTTATAGCATGCCAAATGTTGCTAAATTTTTTCAGTTTTTTATTTTATTACAAAGTACGGACATTTCAAAGAGATGAAATTTTCTCGCCGGTACGTCATCATCAGAGTTTCGAGCAAAAATGTGTAGTAAAAAAAAAAAAAATTCATGGGAATAATCTGAAATAATTCCAAGCGATTTCGTGTATACCTACGCTGCTTTTTCCATACTTGACATTTTCTCTATAGTCATTGAGTTACGTTGCGTCTTTCAAAATTTGTCTTTTTTAGCCAAAAGTGAAATAACTTTGCGAGAAAAAATCATACGAAAATTAAAAAAAAATGAAAATGGAGCGTTTGCTAATCCTTTCAAATGTAGCATAGATAAAAAAGACAAAAAAATTCCTTGAGTTATGCGTCCGAATTGTATACCAGATCGAAAAAAAACCCGAAAAAAAATTAACAATAGGGGAAACAAAGCTGAATTCCTTCCCATCAAAACGCTTGTTTGAAAATTAGATTATCTTTTTTTTACGGAGTTATGCAATTTCTAGGGCGGGAAGAAATATCGACATGTGTATTTTGAGCGGGGGTGTATATATAGTAGACCGTGCGGAAAAAAATCGATATTTTTTTTTTCGGTTGCATCCACCAAAAAAAGGTGAATTAAGGTAAAAAATGAAGAACCCCCGAAGGAGAGCTCAAAAAAAAAATTTCGAACGGCGCATTGCATTTGAATATTTTCCATTAGAATAACAGGAAAATATTGGCACTTCTGAACGTAGTAGTCGAACTCTTCAGAAAAAAATCTCACAAAAATGTCATTATGATATTCTGATAGAGAATTGAATTCACTACAAAAAAAGTCTTTATCAACAATTAGCTTGGACAAGCGTTCAAGTGGTATCGCTGTTTATTGGGCATAGTGCAAAATCATCGACAGAAATACCCCAATTGCAAAAAACAGACTCTTAAAAAAAGGAACGATGATTATTGAGCATTATAATGTAAAAACAAATTATTTTATCTTATTAAACTAAATTCATTCAATAAAACTTTTCGAAACACAATCAATCATGGACGTCGTTTCTTTTATATGTCTTGTTGTACTTGATTGTTTTTTGTATTAGAGAAATATTTTGAGAACGATTCCATGCAAATTGTATGTTAGAGCAGAACATTCTCTACAACAAAAAAAAACCCAAAAAGTTTTTTCGTAAAGTAAAAAATTCACAAAATTCGATTTTTCAGCCTTTTGAATTTTTTTTCTATCAATTCAATTTCAGATAGCGATACCACTTGAACGGTTGTTCTAAGCTAATTGTTCATAAGGACCTTTTTTTGTAGGGAATTCAATTCTCTATCAGAATATCGTAATGACTTTTTTGTGAGATTTTTTTCTAAAGAGTTCTACAACGACGTTCGGAAGTGCCAATATTTTCCTGTGTTATTCTTATGGAAAATATTAAAATGCAATGCGCCGTTCGAAATAATTTTTTTTGAGCTCTCCTTCGCGGATTCTTCATTTTTCACCTTAATTCACCTTTTTTGGAGGATGCAACCGAAAAAAAATATCGATTTTTTCCCGCACAGTCTAATATATAGATATACTTTTGTGTATAAGCAAGGTCCTTCCTGTAGAGAGTCAGCTGACGATGAACTCCTCGAGACGGTGAGGTTAGGTAAATGTACTCGTCTCGAGTCGCTACCGCGCCTCTTGATTGTCATTCACTTTTCCGCCGCATGAGGGATCTGCTCTATGCACTGCACCGCCGCGCAGGGATGCTCTCCCTTCGAGGCTGCGATGACGCGTTTCGTGTTTTCGCCTCTGTAGGCCCCTCGCTCTTCAAGCGGTCTTACAAGTGCGCGAGAACGTATTTCATAATTTCGGAACGACGCCACAAGTGTGCATGTTTCTTTGACGTTTATTTTCTCTAATAATTGTGCAAGGGGAATCGAAGAAAAAAATCCGAGGATTCTTCGGTACTGAAAGTGAAGATTACCTGCGAGATCATCGATGATACTGCGCGGATTGCCGGAACAAAAAAAAAGAGTAAGTTAAACACCATAAAATAAAAATTTTCCATGAAATTGTTCTCGTTCGATGTTTCAAAGCTCTATCACAGCTTATCTCGACGATACGCCCAGAAAAAAGATCTAGTCCGTAGGTACTATAATCGTTTATTTGATTATTATTTAGTTACTTTAAAGAAAATTTTATTTTCATCCAATTTGGGGCGATATTTAATTCCACTATATTTATTTATTTGAATTCCCTGTCATCGAGAAACAGGCGTTGACGAAAAATTCTATTCATTGTTACTAAATACCTATTCACCCGTAATCTCATCCGATCATATCTGCAGATTTGTCAGTACCCCAAAAATCCGCCAGGTGGCTACCTCTCGCACAAGCGAACCTGCCTCTCGACGCCTATATCCTTTCCAAGCTCGTCTATGTTTGATATCCTTATTTTTCAGTATGGATATTTAATACATTGACCATTACGGCAAAACGCAAGATTGTCGAATCCCCGAAGAGGATTTCCATAAAAAAGGGTCTTTTTTCTTTTTCCTTCTGTTAAAGAAAAGACGAAGCGTTACGAAATTGTAGACTTCATATGTGTAGCTATACATTCAAAGATTGAAATGGTTAAAAATATATATTGAGTAAATATTAAAAAAAAAATTATTTCATTTAAATACATATTTATTCAGTTTGAAATAATATTTATTAATATTAAATAAAAATGTATTAGATCGCAATATATTTTCCTAGTAGGTCATTCAAAAAAAAAAATTTCGTTGACATGAATAGAGTTGCATGAGGCCGGCCTACAACTAAAAAAATTTATTTGGCTTGACTAGGATTTAGTTAAATGTACTAAATCTTTTTTCTGGGTGTATTATAAATCACAACGAGCCGAGCATGCTATACACGTCCGTCAGGAAAAGATTGATTCTACGACTCTGTAGCACGTATCATATCTATCTATCACCCGCGTTAAACGTGGCGAAACGTTCCCGTGGACATTGTGCGCTTTTTTTTCATTACTGGCGATTCCGTGCACCATGTTATATCTATTCGTGCTACGGCGTACGCTCGACCATCGTTCCTATGGAGCGGAGAAACCGCGGAATGATTTATCTAACTAAGCGTAACGCGTCTAGCGAGAACGATGCAAATTCGTGCATCGCTCGGGCATGTATATGCGCGTGTATGACCAACAGAGGGAGGGAACGGACGATGAATTTCGGCGAGTCGAGAACCACCGGAGGGGCACTTGCGCGACCTTATTAATAATGGTGGAATGCGCGAGGCGCGCACGTATATATTTATATTTATAATACGAGAAATCTTCGTATCTCTGGTAGCGGATCACACGTATGGGGCGTTTCGTGCCAAATGGGTCTAGATTTAAAAAATAATAATTTTTAATATTAGGATACGAAATGATTATTGATGATAACAACAATCGTCCATAAAATTATTTAAATATGGTGAATGTATAACAATATATTCAAAGGAATACTTGAAGTTTATTTCAAATTGAAGTATTTTTTAATATTTACGTTTTGATCATTTTTCCGTGAATTTGTTTTTATTGCATGATTGTGTATTGAAATTTTTTTGACTATTTTGAATGCTAATTGTGGAGTCATCAGCATCCTTTTTCAATCAAATTTCGCGTATTTTTTTAACAAAAAAAAATATTTCATCGCTGAACAGAGTCGAGGATAAGACGAAATTGAATTAGCTTAAAATTTTTTTAAATAAAAACATATTTTGAGTAAATATTTAGTATCGTTGCTCCACCTACAATCAGCTTGTATTTTTTTGTAAGGTTTGTAGTGGTGTCAAAACATCATAACATAACTAGTTATGATATGTTGGCGCATGACGTTTTTTGGCCTGCATTTTTTTTTAGGGCGACAAAAGTTTTTTCTTGAAGGATTAATATCTTTTTAGGGAAAAAAGAAATTGTGCTCCTGGAAAAAATATCCCCATTGCAGAGTTTCTGTCGTTTTTTGGGTTTTATAAAAAAAATAAATACAAAGTTTATAATTTTTTTTTTCCAAACCCGAAAAGACGACATCTATTTTAGTAGCTAAATTCCTTTTAGCATTAAAAAAATTAGTAATCCTTAGAAAAAAAGTTGGCCTTCCCCGAGCTATTATGAATCATTATTATTATCTATCATTATCATTATCATTATCTAATAGAATATAGTCAAAAAGAAATTTCGGGATGCGCCTTTCCGATGAGTCACTCTCCACAATAATTACCAATTTTTTTTTTTTTAGGGCAAAAAACGTCATGCGCGTATATATCATAACTGGTTATTATGTTTTGAGACCATAGCGAACCGGCGAAAAAAATACAAGCCGATTATAGATGGAGCCACGATACTATATATTTACCAAATTTTAATCAACTGTTTGGGTATATTGGTAACATGTGCAATTGTCGTCCGAAATACTCCAAACTATTCAAATTTGAGTACCACGAATTAAACGAATTGTGAGATTTTAAAGTCACAATTTTCGGTTAAGGATGTTGAGCCCCTATGAAATCTTTTAATGTTAATTGTTCAATAAATAGCTTCTTAATCGTTGTGAAATCTTTACATGACCTCCTGAATACTTCATGTAAAAAGATATTAAATTTTCAGAATTCTATGATCATTACTTCAACCTCCTTAAGGGTTAAAATGAAAAATGATGAGAAAATTCTGAAAATTTGGAATGTTTTTGTATAGAGTATTTAAGAGGTCGTGTACAAATTTCACGACAATTAGGAAGCTCTTTATTAAAATATTAAAATTAAGTTAAGGACAATTTTTTAAACAAATAAAAAAAATATTTATCAATAAACTTCGTTTTATTTCCGTTGCTTTCAATATAGTGTAGATATTAAAAAATTGAGAGGTCAACAAAAAAAACTTATCGCAAAGTTATATATCAGTTTCCATGAGACTACATTTAATTTAATTTGTTAATGTTAATTGTTCGATAACGAGCTTCCTAATCGTCGTGAAATTTTTACACGACCTCTTAAATAATTCATTCAAAAACAAACAAAATGTTCAGAATTTTCTCATCATTTTCGATTTGGCACTCGACATCCTTAACGAACGTGTTGTTAATTTCTGAAAAACGTTGTACAATTAATTTTTTTATCGAACTCTGTTAAGTTTATCGAGAATCTTATTATGGAAAAACAAATTTTTTTATTTGTTTATAGATAAAAAATGCGCACGCTGCATTTTGCATATTTCGTATCGAAAATCAGTTTTTTTGTATTTCAAACAATTCTTCTACGATTTTGAAATATGTAATGAAGCAGCCTAAAAATTTTGGGAGGTTCTTCTTTTTGGAAGCAAATAAAAAATCGCCAAACTTTCCTTTCTTTTTAATGCGCTTTTATTAACTCGTTTCCTTATCTGTGCGTTCAGGTGGAATTTTGCAATCAAATTGAAGGTGAATTTTCGATAAGTCCCACACAGCAAAATTGATCCCGGGACCATCCCGAGATAGTCCCATTCGTGCCCTGCCAGGATAGTACGTCTTATGAACGTCTATGGGAGGAACCAGTAAGATATTGTTCTACGCGGGATTAATATGGGATGTCTTGAGGATATCCTGTCGCAACCATAATTGGACGATCCCAACGCACTCTCTTATAGACGTCTGTGGGAGGTACTAGTAGGACATTGGTCTACTCGAGATTAATATAGGATGTCTTGAGGATATCCTATCGTAACCGTGTTTTGACGATCCCAGCGCACTTTTTTAGAGATGTCTCTGGGAGGTACCGGTAAGACATTGTTCTACGCGAGATTAATATGGGATGTCTTGAAGATATCTTGCCGTAACAGTGTGCCCACGCGGAAAAAAAGTATATTCGAAAGTATAGTTTTGATGTAAGAAATATGTATGAAGGATATATAATTCATATATGCCAAATATGAATCATGTATCTCAAATATATGAGAAATAACTAACTTTCTGCCGCATTATATATGAATATTATATGAAAGATATATAAACAAAATATTTTGAATGCATTAAACATGTTTGTATAATAAGTTATTCATATATGCAATATATATTACATATAGATCTGACATACATAATTTATATAACTTTTTTATATTAATTTTATATCTAATATATATCTGACATATATCTGACATACATAACTTATATATTTTTTATATTAATTTTACATCTAATATATATTTGAAATATATGAACAATATTTTTCGTATATTTATAATATTTGTGAAATATATAACATATATCTTGATTAAAAAATAGGGCCCTAATCTATGACCACTAACATCGATCTCGATTATCATAAAAAATATGATAGGCATAAATAATGCGATTAATACATGTACAATTTGTGTATGTATGTGTATGACCGGGAAAATTTGGTTTTTGAGGAACGATGTGAATCTGGGGGGGACCGGGAATCGAACCCGCGACCTTTCGATTGCCAGTCGAGCGCTCATCCGACTGAGCTACGTCAGGCGACTTGCAATACTAGATTCGAATCGTGCATTTATTCATTGTACAGAATTACAATTTTTATGTAAAAAAATTGAATAAAGTGAAAAACGTACTTGAATTGTAATTCGCAATGTTAATTATTATAATTTACAAAGGAAATATGTAAGAGAAGTTAAATTATTTATTTTAACATCATTGAAATCAACTATTATAAAAAAGATCAGAATTACGGGAAAAAAATCGAATTTTTTTTTTAACAAGAAGTTATTTGAATCTCATCTTCGGTAAAAACTAAAAAATTTTGTTCTTTTACGTAGAATATTATAAGTTTTTTTGAACAAATTGGAATGGGTCCCATCGCAAAAAAATCCAATTTTTTAGCTTAAAATAGGAAAAAAACGTTTTAAAAAAATCTTCTCAGGTTTCAATATTTTGTTCAAAAAGTACATTGAAAAAAATGACCTCCTAATAAATTAGAATATTTTGGCTGTTGTAAAAGTTATGATCACTTTGGAAATATGGTTTGAAAAATCAATAATTCGGTATAGTTTAAGATAAAGAGCTAAAAATTTACATGGATAATTCTGTTTGCATGTATAATACCATATTAAAATATTTAAAAAATCGTAGGGGGTCATCGACGAAACGTCGTTGAATTGATAGGGACATGTAATTTTATTATATAAAGTAACAAATTTATATAATAAAAATATATATTCCATATTTTTATATAGATTGTGCATGAATATATCATATGTTCTTTTTATATTCCAAGCTATGTAAATATGTATCCATATTATATTTTTCATGTACTACAGATGTATTACAGATATATGTGAAATGTAATATAGATATATAATTTAACATAGAAAAATATAAAAGCAATGTATTTAATATGCATAAGCTTATAAGTGAGATGCATTCCATATATATGAAATATATATTATTTATACTTGTCTCATGTATGACGAATATACAAATTTTTTCCGTTTTATATGACATGTATGAATTATATATCTGAGATATATGACGAATATACTTTTTTTCCGCGTGGGTGTAGACGATCCCAGCGGACTCTCTTAGAGATGTCCATAGGAGGTCAGCCATTCCACGGCGTTAGTTCCAGACTCGCCGCGAGATGGCAAAGGCTCTCACATACGGAGCATGCAAATAGAATGCTTATAAAGCCGAGCATGAACACGGACATTTGACACCGAAAGGAGTCACCCCTCAAAAGAGGCTATATTACAAGGAGTACTTGTTGTCTCCCTCTGTACTGTACCCATTTTATTGAAATTTAATTAATTACGTGAAATTAATTAATATTAAATCGAAATAAAAATAATTATCCACTGCTGTGTTGGCAGTCCAAGAGATGTCCCGAAGACATCCCAAAGACATCCCAGGACGGAAGTGGGATCATTCTATTACGGTAATCACTGCGGACATTTCAGAGCCCATGGGAATCCCATGGGACCATCCCATTACCATCACGGGACAATTGAGTCAATTGACGTGATGTCCGAAAGACGTACGTGGGACGTATTATTGCTGTGTCTGATAATTCTGGAATATCTTGGCGACGTCTTTAAGAAGTCTCGATGACATCTTATCGATATCTCCACCCTGCTGTATTTGCTATCCAAGAGACGTCCCGAAGACATCCCGGGACGGCAATGGGACGATCCCATTCCGGTAATCACTGCGGACACTTTAGAGCCCATGGGAATCCCATGGGACTATCCCATTACCATCCCGGGACAATTGACGTGATGTCCGAAAGACGTACTTGGGATGTATTATTGTTGTGTGGGGTTAGGCATTTGAAATGTTAGATATTAGTGCAATATTAACTCGCTTACTCGTTTGTTTCTTTGTTTATATTTTTCATACGCACGAGACTAAAAAGCAGAAAATAATAATTTATATCAAAATAATAATGTACCATGTTTAATAATGTCTCCTAGCTCCATATAGATTCCTAACCCAATACAGATTATCCTGAAAATGTTTGATAGGGGGTTTTTATTGGTTATGAACGAAAAAAGTGGGGTGCATGCAATAGATAATACTATGAAGAACAGAGAGAGTATGGAGAGAGTTATTGTTAAGAAAACTCACACGACAGCTCATATTATTTGCAGTGCAATAATCGTTAGATCAAACGAGCCCGCCGAAGGCGGGCGAAGTTTGATCAGGATTATATGTTAGTGTCTCGTTCGAAGATGATAAGAAATGTAGTCATGCTTGTCATGCCAAATTCACAACGTTTAAAGCGTAGCTCCAATGTTAAATAAAAGAATAAAGAATAACAGCCTTCATTTTACTATCGAGGCTGTCCTCTCTTCATATTGTTTTGTCTGTGATATATAATGAATTATCACGCCCATCTGAGATGATAATGGGCAAACAAAGAACTAAAAATATATATACTTTGCATATATAAATTTTTGTTCGTTTAAACCCTGAGAAAATAAGGGAGGGTGGGAACTTATCATCTTCGAACGAGACACTAACATATAATCCTGATCAAACTTCGCCCGCCTTCGGCGGGCTCGTTTGATCTAACGATTATATTTCGTGTCTCGTTCTCGATGATAAGAAATGTAGATTTTTAGAGTAAAAGTGATAATTCAGGATTGTTGAAATAATTTTATTTTGTAACTGCGGAAAAATTAACAATTTTCAACAATATGCAAGGAATTAACTCAATATTGCTTGCGCAAACTCGTCGCTAGAAACCTGAATAGGTCTATTATAAAATTTGAAGAAAACCTGAGAACCAGACGACCAACCAGCTGTTCGCCGAATAGTGGATATATCCACTCCTCGTTTAAAAGCCAAAGACACCGCTGCATGCCGTGTACTGTAGGCTGAAAACTGGTTGGTATCGATACCGGCTTTCTTCAGTAAAGCTCTGATCCAATGACTAATAGTCTGCGAGGAGGCTGCACCGAACGGCTTTACCGTTGAAATAAACAAATTTTTAGTACTCTTCCTCAATTGAGATGTTAACTTAATATAGTCAATTACAGTAGAAGCAACGCAAAGACCTGGTTTTTCTTTGAAAAAAGGCAGAATCAATTCTGGCTGAAAAACTCCGGGTCTTGACGTTTTAATCTGATCAGGAATTTTTATTGTTATTCCTGAAGCAGATTTCACAATGTTTTCAGTATTAATTAAGGCTAAAGTTTGAAGTCTTTGAGCTGTTGTAAGAGCCAGTAGGGTTGCCAATTTTTCAGTAGCCTCTTTTAACTTTAAATCAGATAAAGGATGTAATTGTTCCATATAATTCAAAACCGGAGTTACATCCCACGTAGAAGAATATTTAGGTTTCGATGGATTTTGTTTAAATACCCCTCTCAAGAAACGAGATATTAATAAATCTTCATTGATATTATGCATCGATATTAAAGAAATAGCGGATCTAGAAGTATTCAAAGTTGTATAACTCGCACCTTTTTTGAATCGAAAATTTAAAAAATCGATAATTTCGGATGATGTTGCATTAAAAACATCAATATTACTTGAGAAGGCGAATTCCCACCAAATCTTTAAGCTGGATTCGTATTGTTTTAGTGTAGAATCAGTTATAGATTTAACCATCACATTCACAGCCTCTTCCGAGAGACCTCTTTTTACAAATGCCGACCTGACAATTTCCCGACCACCAATGAAAGGTGGGAGGCTAGAGGATGTACCTTGTTTCTGAAAGGAGACGATAACAATGAAGAATTAGGTTCAAAAGTGATAACCGGTTCGATCAAAAGCGAGGTAAAAAGTGGATACCAAGGCTGTGATGGCCAAAGGGGGACCACCAAGACCCCAACCGCTTTATCATTAATAATCTTTCTCAATGTACGCAAAATAAGTGCGAATGGTGGAAAGGCATAAAATAGTAAATTGTTCCACGGAACAGTAAAGGCATCTACCGCGTGAGCTTCAGGGTCAGGATACCTCGAGAAAAATTGTATACATTTTGAATTAATTCGAGTTGCAAAAAGATCCACCGAAAAAGGACCAAATTGTTTTTTAATTTTATTAAACACTGATTGATTAAGCTCCCATTCTGAATCGATATTTAAAATTCGCGAAGCCTTATCAGCCTCTGTATTTTCTGAAGAAGGAATATAAGAAGCCCTCAACCAAATTTTTCTCGGTTCGCACCATTCCCAAATTTTTCTTGAAAGTTCGCTAAGATGTGGGAAACGTACGCCACCTGCCTTATTTACATAGGAAACGGCAGTATTATTATCTAAGCGAAGTAATATTTCACAATTAGATAAATCCGACGCGAAACATTTTAATGCGAAAAAAGCCGCCAATAATTCCAAGTAATTTATGTGGTTTTTTCTTTCCTCTTTATTCCAAAAACCAAAAGCTCTCTCATTATCGCAGAAGCAACCCCATCCCGAAAGGGAAGAATCTGAGAAAATTTCACGTGTAAAATTAAAACACCTGATTGGGTTTGAACCAATTTGGGCATTAATTTTCCACCAATTGAGATCGTCTGATAAAGAATCATTGAGCCATACTTTTCCATCGTAATCACCGCCATTAAATTTTAATGCCAAAAATTTTTGTCTTTCAAGGCGTTTACAGTGAATAAAACCATATGCCACAGCCGGACAGCATGAGGTTAAAACCCCTAAAAATTCTGCGAATGTTCTGATTTTATAAGGTTTCCCGATTTGAAAACTATTGACAAGTTCAGTTATACGAACTCTCTTTTTATCAGTTAGATTCAAGGAAAAATTTACCGTGTCCAGAATAAAACCTAAAAATTTGCATTTTTGGTTTGCAGAAAGGAAACTTTTTTCATAATTTACTATGAAACCCAAATGCTCCAACAGGCCAATTGTCTTTCTCAAATTAGATTCGCATGCTTTTTTAGATTTGTGAATAACAAGGAAATCGTCTAGATAAACAATAAGAAATATCCCCTGAAGCCTTAAATGATAGATAACAGGCTTCATGATTTTAGTGAAAACATAGGGACTTGAGCACAGACCAAAGGGTAAGCACGTGAATTGATAAATTTTTCCATCAAATCTGAGTCTCAAATATTTTCTATGGGATTCGTGTACTGGGACAACAAAATAAGCGTCTTTGAGATCTATTGTTCCCAGAAAGTCTCCTAGAGAAATCAAGTTCATTGCAGAACGGATATCCTCTAACTTGAAATGAGGAGGATCAATAAATTCATTTAACTTTTTAAGGTTAAAAATAAAGCGTGGAGAGCCATCAGGTTTTGCAATAAGGAAGAAAGAAGAAACAAATTGATCCTCGCATTCCTCACATTCCTCTAGAGCGCCTTTGTTTATAAGCGCTTCAATTTCGAATTTAATTTTAATTGATTCTTTTGTAGAAAAAATGCTTTCTTTAGGAGACATTTTCTGATAAGGCGTTACCGTGAAAGGAATCTTATATCCATTTACACAGCCTAAAATGAATTTATCAGACGTAATCTTTTTCCATCTTTCAATGAAGTGGCAAAGACGACCAGAAGGTTTAAGCACCTTTACTTCTTCGAGGAAGATTGGTTCGTCGTCTGGAAGGACGTTTTGGGAGGGTTCTGTGATTTCTTGAAATTCTTTTTGAACCTCAGATGACGACGCTTCTGTTGTTGACCCACCTGACGATAATTCGCAGGTGGGTATTTGACGTTTCCCTGATCCCGTGATTGTGGAAAAGCTTTCGGAGTAATTTTCTCCTTGATGTCCAAACAGGCCTTTTCGATTTCTTTCAAATCCTTTACTTTTTCTTTCAAATTATCGCCATAAAGCCACATATCCGAAACCGTTTTTTCCACTATTGGCTTAACATTCTTATTAAGCTGTGGAGTGATGAATGATTTCCTGGCAACTGATTGCTGGTAAAAAATATCAGTCAGCATTTGTCCAGCATGGCTTATGTAGTCCGTAAGGATTGACTCGTCAACTCCATCGTCAGGAGGATCGAGAATTAAAGAAACTGCAGCACCCAGAGCAGCTATAGCCGTTCCCACACAATTTTGGGTATCGATAAAATGCATATCTCTTTTTTTGGCAATATCCGAGAGCAGAGGTACAATTTCCAAATTTAATTTTGGGGCCTCAACGAAGAAAGAACCTTTTCGATTGTAGAGGCTCAAAATTTCTTTTTTATTCTTCTCTGGAAGACTCTCATTTTTCCATTTTAACCAAGTGTTGGTCAATTCAGAGTGATACTGAATTTCTTTGAAATTGCAATCGTTCGGATCCATTCCCAAAATCTTTAAAACCTCGTCCTTGGCTGAAGTATCAACGACAGGTGGCTGAGAGACTTTAAGAATTTCGGACTCTGGTATTGCTTCTGGAGGTGGAGAATTATTCTCGACAACCTCTTCACAATCTGGAGATAAAAGAAGCACGGTTTGGGTAAATCACTTATTGTGAAAAAAGGTGACTATATAAGTTCTTGTTGAACAAGTCACCAGGGAAAAAATTCCCGAAATGGTCGTGAGGACCCGACCAGCCGTGTGGGCATTGTCTCTCGACTCTCGTATGGAGAAAAGAGAATATGTCACTTACCAATTGAATCCTCATCAGGCATTTTTTCTGGTAATGGGGAAGATTGACTGGAAATATGCTGAGAAATCTGTTCTTTTTGAACATTTACTAGCGTTTCCACAATCCTTGTTAAATTGTCAATCTGATGTTGGAAACCCGAAAATTTTTCGTCAAATTTTCGTTTCGAATGATGATTATCACGAGAGCGTGATCTTGAATGTTTTCTCTTCTTATGTTCAGGCATATTGCACGCAAAAGGAAAACACTTTTTTTTTTTTTTTAACTACGCAAAGAAATTTTTTTTTTTTTTTTTTTTTACGTCTTGAAGCTTTGACACAACGAAACAATATGAAGAGAGGACAGCCTCGATAGTAAAATGAAGGCTGTTATTCTTTATTCTTTTATTTAACATTGGAGCTACGCTTTAAACGTTGTGAATTTGGCATGACAAGCATGACTACATTTCTTATCATCGAGAACGAGACACGAAATATAATGGTCGTTAGTGATTTAGGTGAACTAGTCATGCATCAATTATCTATTTTATACGCCTCACATTTTTCTTTTAAAATCTTACAAGTATTTACATGATCAATAAATATGGGGCTGACAGAAATTATTTGATATTTTTTAGTCCGATTTAAAAACGTGGTATAAAACGTGGTTAAAGGTTAAAAAAAGGGGTTTGCTGGAGACACTATTGCAACCATTCTATAGTCATCGGATACAAAACTTAAAAAAAAATCCTTATTAGTAAGAATGTCGCTATAGCCCTTACCTCAGAGAAAACGAAAACTAAAAATTTCACAAATTGTGGCTGTCTGAACGAAAGAGGCGTTTTTCACTCTTTTTTCATAATTTTTAATTTTTTTACAATAGATATACAAGGCGGGTTCTGGACAAATTTTTCGCTACTGCGCATGCGCAGGAAAAAAGGCTTGGTCAATATGAACCAGGAGGGGGTAATATGGGTCAGTTCTCGAATGTTTTAGAAGGATCAATGGGGGTGGGAGATGATTATGTCATCATGCAAGAATTTCAAGGACTTTCTGTTTACCACGACTTTTTCGATGGGGGTGGGGGAGCTGCGCAGTTTGGGGAATTACCGCGTATGCGGCTTCTAGTTGGGGGGGAGGGTAGGAATTTCAAGGACCTTTTGTTTCCTACAAGATTTTCTATGGGGGGAGCTGCGCACTTTGGGGAATTACTCCATCACATACAGCTTCTATTCGGTGGTGAGGGTAGGAATTTCAAGTACTTTTTGTTTACTACGAGATTTTCTACGGGGAATATGGGAAAGCTGCGCAGTTCGCAGAATTCCATCATGGCATGCAGCTTCTAGTTGCGGGAGTCCATAATGTCACGAATAATAATAATCATGATAATGAAATGAAAATGAATAAAGTCATCATAAAGGAATTTCAAGAACTTTCTGGAATTCTTTACGACTATATTTTCCAAGAATTCCATGATGTCACAAATAATAATAAAATAAAAAAATAAAAAATCAAAAAACAAAATAAAATCAAAATCAGAAAAAAACAAACAAAAAACAAAAATAAAAAAATAAAACAAAAAAAGTAAAATAAAAACAAAAAAGTAAAATTAAAAAACAAAAAGTTAAACATCAAAAAGTAAAAAAAAAAAAATCGAACATAAAAATCAAAAAATCATAAAATTACTCTTCATTCGATGAGTTATTCCAGAAGTTTTTTTAGACGATGTTATCATTTGAATTATATATCTCTTAGGTCTGATCACATCATAGACATTGATTCCAGAAATGATAAGACAAAATTTTCTGGTTTTTTTTAAATTTGTTCCTGATTACATCTACGATATTTCAATGGGATAAGACTATAAGATGCCACATAAGACGTGTATGCATTTGTAATATTTTTTCTCAGTCATCTATCCCTGTGCGTAAATATGCGTGCATCAAAATCCTTGTGCCGTAAATACATGGGTGTCAAATTTGAATTTCGCATGGGCTACGCATCGATACTACGTATATAAGCGCGTTGCTACGATATATGAAATAGAACTGACCATCTCAAATCTTATCAGTATAAAAGCGCGCTGCATATATGAATTCGTGGGAGAGAAACTCGACGAATAGCAGTTGTCATCGAAAGAAATTTTTGTTTCTAAATTGAACAATGAAAATATTTCAAAGCATGATTATGAGCTCTTCCACAGGATATACAGAAGAAAAATGCTGTTTTCAACATAAAAAACAATGATGAGTTCCGTTTCATGTATGTATTAAGAAATCTTTTATTTCTCGAATCTTAATTCTAAAAACTTGTACATTTTCTGTAATACATCTATTTTCTACGATATCATATTACTATAATTTTTGAAGCTTACCGCTAAAAAATAATGCGTAGAAATAGTTCTGTCTCTTTCTAATATTATGTTACAATATTTTTTTTAAAGCTTGCCGCTAAAAATAATTTTCAGCAACATTTCCGTCTCTTTCTGATATCATATTACAATAATTTTCAGAGCTTACCGTTAAAAAACAATTCTCGGAAATATTTCTGTCTCTTTCTATAATATCATAAAACTAAAAAATAATGGGCAAACATATTCTTACGATATTATAGACGATCTTATTAAATGATATCATACTATTATTTAATAGGGGTTTCTCTAACCTTCTTTTAAATCACATCTTCTTACGATGGAAATTTCCATAATGTTCATCAAATGACGTCATCTCGCCCCTACAAATTTGCCAGCGGAAATTATGCGAACTCATTCCAGTTTGACCAGAGACAGAGTACAGTGACTCATTGAGCTTTTTTGATCCTTTGACAAGCGAAGAACATACGAAATGGATTCGGCAAAGTGTTAGAAGCTAATAAACATTATGGAAAATGTTAACAAATCATTGAACAGTGCATCGAGTGATCAAGTGGAAAAATGGAAAAACTATCAGGCTCGGAATATCAGACTTCTCAATAAAATATTGAAAACATCGGATTTGTCGAGTGGTAAGAAAATCAGAATTCAAATAACGATTTCCCTGCTCAAGGCTCTAAGTGAAAAATTCCGAGCTCATCAACGAGCAGGTGGAAATATTGGCGCGCGAAATAAAACATCCGATCGCGTTCGTTGGGTATCAAATTTCAAAGCTAATGTCGTGTCGGCGTGCAAATTTTTCACATCAAAAAATGGCAATATGATTGAAGGAACAAAGTACTTTAACACTCGAAACAAGCCTACCCGTAGTAAAAAACTCCATTGAATCGCCAATGGCAACCAATGGTCCTCATACGACTCCATTGGACAATGAATGGGGACCCATTGAGATTTCCGCATTTGTCAATGGCGTACAGGGCTGACCATTGATCAGTGAATGGGTATCCATTGAACATCAAATGTGGATGAATCGAATAATCATCATTACTCAATGATGCTCATTGGAAAGCCAATGCGGATGAATCGAATGATCATCATTACTCAATGATGCTCATTGGAAAGCCAATGCGGATGTATCGAGCGATCAGCATTGCCCAATGGTGTCCATGGGAAGGTAAATGCTGATGAACGAAATGATCCGCTTTACCCAATGATGTCCATTGGAAAGTCAATGCGGATCAACTGAAAGATCAGCATTTCCCACAGATGTTCATTGGAACCCAAATGCGGCTAACGATGAAATGATCAGCATTTACCAAGGATACCCATTGAATAATATTAAGTAACTACGAATTATACAATGATCAACATTTATCAATAATGTCACTTCATTGACGACTGATCGAATGATGAGCAGCATTCGTTAACGATGTTGCAATCCATATTCGAGGTTCAATGCAGAACAATTGAACCCATCGATCGATGAGAATTTTTCCGAATGCGATATTTCTCAAACGGCGGTGAATTAATAAAATTAAGTAAGAGTAGATGTCGCTGATTCTCATATATGAACCAAATATTTTCTTCAATTGTAATAAATGCTGATGATTATATCGATGGTCAATCAGTTTAAAATATAATATAATAGTTTAAAATAAAATATAATATAATATATTTAAAAAAAATATATTATATACTGCTCATCAAGTGCGCGTATGTTTGGGATAAATGATTTTTAAAACCGTTTATTTTTAACATATACACATAATTTTATCAGTCCCTCTCAACTCGATTTGTGGGAGGAGAAACGTATATACTTTCATTATCAATCGTCATCTGAATACACTTACAATCTATTTTCTCAATTCTGAGCTTCAATAATTTCTATTAAATGTAATATATATATATATATATATACATATATATATATATGATTGCTATATATGATATATGATATAATTATTGGTCGTTATGCTAATATTAGCATTATGATTAACCTTACTTACTGATAACTTACTTGATTATTTAATGCGTAATTTCATGTATATATAGCAATCATATGAAAAAATCTCCATTGATGATCCCATTTATTCCCCATTGCCCACAAAAACCAATAGAGGTGAATATGGCGAATTCACTAGGGAGATTGTCTCCATTGAATCCCCATGGGATAATCCCCATTCCGTTTCAAATGGGGAATTTAATGGCGAAAATGTCCTTAGAAAATTCGGCATTCATCCCCATTGGTTATTTTGGCAATGGGGAATGAATGGGGATTTTTCAATGGCGACGAATGGAGTTTTTTACTACGGGTATTCTCGCCTCAACGGACATTAAGAGGTGGTTCGACGAAAACGTGACAGATTGCTTACTCGTAAAAGTAGAAGAGTTTCAAGAACGCGATTCAGACTGGTCAATGCGTGAAATTATCAATTTGACGGTCAACATCAACCACTAGATACCACTGCGTGGGGGCATCTCAACGTATGTTGATGTTCCAAAAATTATACGCAAGAAAACAGCTGTTGTCAACATAAAAAACGAAGATGAGTTCTGTTTCTTGTGGTCTGTGACAGCCGCACTCCGTCCAGTGAAAGTAAATGCTAACCGTACAAGTTCGTATCCTGACTTTGAAACAATTTCAAAATATGATGGTATACATTTTTCAATCGCCTTGAAAGATATTTATAAATTCGAGAAAATGAACAATTCAATGATTAATGTATACGGTGTGGACTGAATTTTTTACAAGTTATTTCAAGCATCCGCCATTTTTTTTCAATCGATTTTTCATTAACGGTCATAAATTGTTGTGTAAGAAACCTTCCTCTTTAAAATGTTTTTTTCTTTTTTTTCTTTCAGAATTGCCAGTCCTGAGATTAACTGTCGGACTGCCTTCTTATTTTCTATAATTTATTCAAAGAATCGAAATTAAAAAATTTCTCCTTTCTTAATTCGATGGTACTTTCCGTATCCAGCAGCTCTGATCATTCTTAAAGTACTTCTCTAGGGTAATTCCGCGCTCCCTGATAACCCTTATCCCCTTGTCGACGACTGATTGCGGAGGATCTGCCTCCCTGGTCATGATCGTTACAAGCGATTCCCTGAAAAATTTCATAAATTTTATCCCGTATTAGAAGTTGATGGAGATATACCTTCAACGGATGATATTTAAGAGGTTGGAGCTCTGCACACTAGTTAAATCGGTGATACATTTTATAAATCGTCTTTACTAACATCCGTTTATGAATTGACAATAACGGAATATACTTTGTACTGTAACATGTGCTCTTAATCCAGAAAAAGCAGCCACAGCGATTAATTTGCCACAGTATTATCTGTTGGGCGCAAGTTTTTAATGGGGTGAATTTTTGTTCAATTTTTTCTAAGAAAAATTCGTGTTTTCTGATTTAAAATTCAGCGATTCTTCTCTAATTTTGTCTCCGCAAGATCATCTATAGACAGACCATCATTGTTCATAATCAATATTGAAAAGTTATAACCTTTTGATTTTTTTTTCATCGGATGAGCAAACGGTTGTAATTTTTCATTGTCAATACCTGGTCAACATCTGCGTGGTGAAATGAAAAAATTATAAACATTTCAGACAATAAAATAAACTTAAAAGTGAAAAACAAAATCTAAGTTTATCGCAAGATTATTCATAGACATACCATTTACATCTTTTTTTATGATCAATATTGAAGAGTTATAACTTTTTTACTTTTACGCCTAGGCAACAAAAATCATATTTACAACGACCACTGTCGCGCAAGGCCATATTGACTGAGGCATAATGCATGAAAATGTCGCTACAAGTTCGCGGAAGCGCGATACCCCGTTCACCGTCTCCAGTGCTGCATCATATAGCATATGACGCGGTCGTGCAGCACGAATAAAAAAAAACGGTCCACGTAAATTGTAAGTATTTTTGATAATATTACACTTAACGATTTAAAATCGCAGTCTTTATCTTCATGAATATCTACTTCAATGATCTTGACCATATAAATAACGTATCATTGTCAAAATATTTGTTATTTGTTGTTTTTCTGAAATATGTGGTCGGCGGTTAATAAGGCCTACTAAATTTATCCATAAGAAAATCGTGCTACCATTTTTTTTTTTTAATTATGTTGTTTTTTAAATTATGGGGGAGTGTGTCCTCCACTCAATTTTATTTATTATTAATTGATGATTGATTTTAGTAACTCGATCCCGATGTCTCCTAAACCAGCGTTGTGGTCAGAAAACGACCTGGTATCAGCTGTCAGAGCAGTGGAAAGAAGAATTTTAAGTTCTCATAAAGCTACAGAGAGGCATTAATATGATTATTGATCACAAACATCAAATGTATTAAGTATAGCTTAATTATTAAAGCATGTTAAAGCCGTAGGCCTTATTACCCTCCTATAGTAAAATAAGGCCTACTGATAGAGTTTTTTTAAATGTTTAATATCGTTTTTATTTATGGCAAAAATTACCATTTTTCGTTTATATTTTATAGAAAATGTAGTTGAATAATAATTATCATTAAAATTTATTGATTAAATTGTATATTTTTCATTTTATTACAAATCTACCTTAGCTAGGCCTATTACCGCAGGTACTTTAATTTTTTATTGTCAATAACTGGTAATTATCTTCGCGCCGAATAAAAGAAATAATAAAAATTTCAGAGAATAAAATGAACCTAAAAGTGAAAACAAAATCTAAATTTATCTGCCGATGGCTCGAAGAGTACATTTTTGATTGAAATGTACGGAAGAGGCATTTGAAAAGTTTTATGTCAAGAGGATAATCAATAACGATCGTGACTAGACGTACTCATCAGGTCCACAGTTATACTCAACGGAGTAGGAAGTGTAATCGGTTCCCAAAATCCAAGAATTGTGCCTGATTGTGGACAGTGATTCAGTTATCTTGAATTGTCCAGGATTGGATGCATCAGGTACATGAGCCTTCTCAGATACTTCCACCGCCCACCTAAAAAAAGTTTTTCATTCGTTTTAGAAAATGAGAAAAACCATAAATAAAAGTAGCGCAAAAATTGTTAGTGTTTTATTTTGTCGATATTACTCTTCCAAATAATAAAAATTATCGATCTGAATTTTTCCGGATGATGAAACAACCCAATTGTACTTGTCGCAATATGTTCCTAAATACTCATCGGCCCCTCCATTTTCATACCAAGTTCCCAGGTACTGAAAAAAAATCCCAGACAACGTGAGATGAAAAGACACGCTGCTATTTTGCGAAAGATTTTGAGCGATATAATTTGTAACGCTTGAAAATTTTTCTTCGCATTTTGGCCAAAATAGAATTGCTCCAACAGAAGGGTTGAGATTTTTTTTCAAACGAAATTCCGACTTCTACATTGCGCTCATTATTTTCGCAATCGTTGCACCTTCGAGACCCCGCTTGGTTCATCCGATTATTTTTCAATTTTTCCCATATTTTTAAAGTTCGACCATCGATTTTTGCAATTCTTTGAAGTTTTCTCCGACTTTTCCCTTTCCACTTTCTCTTTGGCAATTTTCAATCTGCTCTCATCTTTACCAAAATTTATTTGTTGGAATGAACCAAACGGCACACACTAAGTTCAGTCACAACCTTTACGCACGAAAAAGAAATTTTTGAATCAATCAAACCATAGTGAAGTTATGAGCACTTGAAACTTCGTTAATTTGAGGTTTTGAAAATGCGGCAAGAATTGAGCAAAAATCTTTTTTATGAAAATTCATAGAAATTTTGATTTTTTGAGAAAACTATAGATAGATTCGTGTTCAGGGGGGCAAAATACATTGATATGAGGTTTGAAAAAAAAAGTCAATAAAAGATTGAGTCGAAAGAGCACACAATATTTCTGCAAAACAAGCTGGCCTTTTATTCATTCGGCATTTTTAGATATTTAATTTATAATTTAACGTACCCGAGATAGGTCGAAATTTTGGACCGTTTTGACGTTTCCACATTTAGCCGAAATTCCGGCTAAAGAACAAAGAGCCACAAGTCCGTGCAGCACCAACATGTCGAATTTCGTTACCGTTTGCCTTTGTGAGGTGCGTTCTATGAACTGATGAAAAAGTCCGTAGATCAATGATTTTTATAGACTACTTGCACCTACGGATCGTTGCGCTGGCGAGTGTTAATTGGAGTTTTTCTTGCATTATTATTAATAATACCGCGGGTGTTGAATATTCATTGGCTGTGGCTCCCACTTTTTCCTGACTCATGGCGAATGAAACTGCGGCACCGCGACTTAACTTTGGCCAATAGTAGGTTTTGAAATCCGCTCCCATTTTGCTGTATCTTTATCGCACTCTGTTTTTATCTTTTTCATTGTTTCCTCCTCCATAAATTCTGACACTTGCCAGTGTAGTTATAACTTCAAGCAATCTGTTTGAACCGCTTGCACAATAAAATTCATACTGAGAAATAATTGGTGCTTTAAACTTCGTTTCTTCTTCGTAATGATCGATTATTTTCAATTCTCGATCATCTTTATCCAATATTGAGTATCCCTTCTTACAGGAGACACCAGGGGACTGCCCACGAGTTTTTTAATCCAACTTGGCAGGATGGTAATAGGGACTGATAATAAGAAAAGTGTAAGAGATTTGCCGCATATACGCAGCCGTTCCTGAGATATTGTGGGTGAAAAGTTTTGCAGTCGCTTA
The DNA here is from genome assembly GCA_946863875.1 of Alloplasta piceator. Classification (NCBI taxonomy): domain Eukaryota; kingdom Metazoa; phylum Arthropoda; class Insecta; order Hymenoptera; family Ichneumonidae; genus Alloplasta; species Alloplasta piceator. The sequence goes on from OX333071.1 coordinate 57,683,685, forward strand.
TACTGGTAAATATGAACCATAAATTAACGAGCGGCGAGGCTTAGCGGCAAGCGCTCCGGCCCACAAACCGCGTATCCTGGGTTCGAGTCTCGATCGGCGACTACTTATTTTTTGTTCGCTACTCACTTTTTATTGAAAATATAATTGATATTTCTTCCCCAAATGCAAATTTTTGTAATTTTCGAGTCGCTACACATTTTCAAAGTATTATATAATAGTGGAATAATATATATGAGGTATTCCAGATCATCTCAACCACTTTTGCATGTTGTATTTTTTTATTTCGCTCAAACTTTTTTCTATTATTGTACCTATTTATGGAACTTTACCTGATTTTTTTCAAATTTTTTTACCCACGCATTTACAAGATATGATTTTTTGTTCAAATTCGATAATTTTTTTTCCAAATGCTTGTGACTTTGCGAAAAATGGACCAAATCAAGCTTTTTTTTTGTTTGAAATGTTCGTTTTTGAGTGCACTTTTTGACAAAAAATATTAAAAATTTTGCGATATTCATCTTCTATATTGTTTTACCGCTTAAAGCAAAAAAATGTTAATTCCAAAAGGTCGGACAGTTTTAATTTTTTTCAAAAAATTTGCTAAGAAACTTTGACTTTTTTAACTATTTTTAACGCTAGGCTGATCTTGAGCAGATTTTTCCTTATATTTTTTTTTAAATAATTTAAAACCATTTTTTTTCCTTCAGAAGCAAAAAAACGTTTTTTTTTCAAAAGGTGGGACACGTTTAATTTTATTCAAAAAATTTGCTAGTAAACTTTGACTATATTAACTATTTTTAAGACTAGTTTCATCGAGGGGATATTTTCCCTTCTATTTTATTCATAATCAAAAATAGTCTTTTTTCAGGATCAGTAAAAAAGCGTTGATTTCAAAAGATTGGACACTTTTAATTTTTTTTTAAAAAATTTGCTATGAAACTTTGACTATTTCGACCATTTTTAATGCAAGTTTAATCGTGAGCAGATTTTTCCTTCTATTTTGTTCATAATTTAAAACCATTTTTTTTTCATCACAAGCAGAAAAGCGTTTTTTTCATAAGGGATACGTTTAATTTTTTTTTATTTGCAAGGAAACTTTGATTATTTTTACTATTTTTGAGACCAGTTTCATCGTGGGGACATTTTTCCTTATATTTTTTTCATGATTAAAAACAAGTTTTTGAATTGAATGTAGTTCTAGTATACCAACTACAAGCCAATTTTCTTTGACGTTTAGATAGCGAGAATTTGTAAACTCCCTGTTGAAAAGGACCGATATCAACTGATAGAATACTATAAATCCTCATAAATCCTCATAAATCTCTATCGGAACTTCGTGTGCATTTGTCCCTGTTCCCTAACAGATTCTAACAGTTCTATCGGTCCTTTTCAACAGGGCTATTTAAACATCAAAGAAAATAGGCTTGTTGTTGGTATAATAAAACTACAAGTGTTGGTTTGGATATGCGGCCGTGTAGAGAAATAGTGAAGGGAGGAATCGGCTGCGATTCGCAGCCGATTCCTCCCTTCACTATGATAAAACTAAATTAAATTGAAAAACAACTTCTTATTAATAATGAAAAAAATATAAGAAAAAATGTCCCCACGATGAAACTGGTCTTAAGAATAGTTAGAATAATCAAAGTTTCCTTGCAAATTAAAAAAAAATTATACGTATCTCTTTTGAAAAAAACGCTTTTCTGCATGTGATGAAAAAAATGGTTTTTAATTATGAACAAAATAGAAGGAAAAACCTGCTCACGATTAAAATAGCACTAAAAATGGTCGAAATAGTCAAAGTTTTATAGCAAATTTTTGGAAAAAAATTAAAAGTATCCGACTTTTTGAAATAGACGCTTTTCTACTGATCCTGAAAAAAAGACTTTTTTTTATTATGAATAAAATAGAAGGGAGAATATCCTCTCGATGAAACTAGTCTTGAAAATAGTTAATATAGTCAAAGTTTACTAGCAAATTTTTTGAATAAAATTAAACGTGTCCCACCTTTTGAAAAAAACGTTTTTTTGCTTGTGAAGAAAAAAAAATGGTTTTAAATTATTAGAAAAAAATATAAGGAAAAATCTGCCCAAGATCAGCCTAGTGTTAAAAATAGTTAAAAAAAGTCAAAGCTACTTAGCAAATTTTTTGAAAAAAATTTAATTTGTCCGATCTTCTGAAATTAACATTTTTTTGCTCCAAGCGGTGAAACAATATAGAAGATGAATATCGCAAAATTTTTAATATTTTTTGTCAAAAAGTGCACTCAAAAACGAACATTAAAAAAAAAAAACATGATTTTGTCCATTTTTCGCAAAGTTACAAGCATTTGAAAAAAAAAGATCGAATTTGAACAAAAAATCATATCTTGTACATGCATGGGTAAAAAAATTTGAAAAAAATCAAGTAAAGTTCCATAAATATTTACAATAATAGAAAAAAGTTTGAGCCAAATAAAAAAATACAACATGTAAAAGTGGTTGAGATGAGCTGGAATACCTCATATACAGATATATGAATCATTCCACGCCATTTCGATCAAAATCGTGCCTTGAAGGTTCCGATTTATCTCTAAATTTTTTACATTAAAAAAAACATTGCAATACATTTTCTTAATTTTTTTTCAGAATTTTTTAGTCACGCGTTCTTTGGATTTTTTTTTAAAGGACCCTTTGTAAAATCTGAAAAATTCAGAATAATCTAATAAAATATAATAAAATTTTCGGGCTTTGTTCCAAAATAGAGATTTCAATATTCTATTAGTAAAATTTCAAAAATTGCAAAAAAAAAATACCTGATGCATCCAATCCTGGACAATTCAAGATAACTGAATCACTGTCCACAATCGGGAACAATTGTTGGATTTTGGGAACCGATTGCACTTTCTACTCCGTTGAGTATAACTGTGGACCTGATGAGTACGTCTAGTCACGATCGTTATTGATTATTCTCTTGACATAAAACTTTTCAAATGCCTCTTCCGCAAGTTTCAATCGAAAATGTACTGTTCGAGCCATCGACAGATAAATTAAGATTTTGTTTCTCACTTTTATGTTCATTTTATTCTCTGAATTTTTAAATATTTTTTCCATTCACCGCGCAGATCATTACCAGTTATTGTCAATAAAAAATTACAACCGTTTGTTCATTCGTAGAAAAAAGTCAAAAGGTCATAACTTTTCAATATTGATTATAAACAAAAATGTAAATGGTTTGTCTATGAATAATCTTGCGATAAACTTAGATTTTGTTTTTTACTTTTATGTTCATTTTAATCTCTGAAATTTTTATTATTTTTTCATTTCACCGCGCAGATGTTGACCGGGTATTGACAATGAAAAATGACAACCGTTTGCTCATCCGATGAAAAAAAAAATCAAAAGGTTATAACTTTTCATTATTGATTATGAACAATGATGGTCTGTCTATGGATGATCTTGCGAAGACAAAATTAGAGAAGAATCGCTGAGTCTTGAATCAGAAAACACGAATTTTTCTCAGAAAAAATTGAACAAAAATTCACCGCATTAAAAACTTGCGCCCAACAGATAATATACTGTAGCATATTAATCGCTGTGGCTGCTTTTTCCGGATTAATCAGATTTAAAAAGACAAAAGTTCGATGAGTGACTTCTAAATCTTGAGCGACAGGGCCCAGTCTTCGCGCAGATTATTTTTTTTATGTCAAAGTAGAGTTTGAGATTGCTGAAAGCTGAAAAAAAATGTATCGACTTTTTTTTAATTAGCTAGTCTAATGTACATGCTTATTGTAAAAGAAACTTTCGAATTTTCATGAAATAGACCATACATAGGAATAGCATTGATTTATCAAACCCCGCATCTCAGGAATCTCCAATCTACCTCGTGTGTCTCTTTGGCCTCAAATCTCAAGTATAATTTTCGCACGTATGCCAGTAAATATATACGCAGAATTCTTCTGACGAGCCACTCGTTATTACAAGGAATCCATTACTCACCGCGTGTTTCTCTCTGACTAAAAAAAAATATATATGGGACATTCCACCAATTCTTGACTAAAGTTGTGCCGGGGGGTCTGAATTCTGGATAACAAAAATTTTTATTGAAAAGTGCATTACAAAGAGAGCTTTCATGATTTTTTTCAATTTTTTTCGTCCAACCCTTTCGAAGATACAGTAGATCGAAAATTGCAAGATTTGAAATTATTGACTTTAGATATTAAAAATATCAATCCCTTGTAAAATTTCTAAAAATATATTAAATATTAGTTTTTGTGTAGAAAAAGCTCAGCTTTCTGAAAAAAATATTTCCAATTTTCTCCAGTATCAGGAAAACCCCAAAAAATGAGGTCAAAAAGTAAAATACGCTTTTTCGACCAATGTATCATTTTCGATATTTTTAAAAATATTTTTTTCGAAAAGCTGAGACTTTTTTACATGGTAAAGGTATGTTTTGATTTTGGGAATATTTAAAAATAAACCATAGCAAAATAAAGTTGAAACTTTTGTGATGAATTGCCGATAAGTATTGTGCTGCCGTCACGGTCGATACACGAACTATCGAATCAAGTTTGAAAATTTCTGTACATAGCATTATATTCAGCGATTATGTAGTGAATATATATGTTCAAAGTGTGAAGTGGATAAGAAATTGAAATTATTATACAAAAGCGATATGACAAGGATCAAATCTTTGCTATTTGTACTCTTCTTGTCACTGTTGACACAGAAACATTTCTTACAATAGCAGAACTTTTATCAGCCTTGGCATTGTATGACTGGGCACGTGAGTCATTTAAAAATATTGATTTCACTTTCATTTCAAATGAGAAATACGAAGTACGCGCAGCACAGCTAAAGTCCAGATTTGCTAATGCTGTGGCTGTAAAAAAAGACGCAATCTATGCATTGTATTATCCCTGATGCCGAGAATCATGGTTCTGCTATTGTAAGAAATGTTTCTCTGTCAACAGTGACAAGAAGAGTACAGATCATAAAGATTTGATCCTTGTCATATCGCTTTTGTATAATAATTTTAATTTCTTACCCACTTCACACTTTGAACATATATATTCACTACATAATCGCTGAATATAATGCTATGTACAGAAATTTTCAAACTTGATTCGATAGTTCGTGTATCGACCGTGACGGCAGCACAATACTTATCGGCAATTCATCACAAAAGTTTCAACTTTATTTTGCTATGGTTTATTTTTGAATATTCCCAAAATCAAAACATACCTTCCCCATGTAAAAAAGTCTCAGCTTTTCGAAAAAAATATTTTAAAAAATATCGCAAATGACACATTGGTCGAAAAAGCGCATTTTACTTTTTGACCTCATTTTTCGAGATTTTCCTGATACTGAAGGAAATTGAAAATATTTTTTTCAGAAAGCTGAGCTTTTTTTACACAAAAACCAATATTTAATATATTTTTAGAAATTTTACAAGGGATTGATATTTTTAATATCTAAAGTCAATAATTGCAAATCTTGCAATTTTCGATCTACTGTATCTTCAAAAGGGTTGGACGAAAAAAATTGAAAAAAATCATGGAAGCTCCCTTTGTTATGTACTTTTCAATAAAAAATTTTGTTACCTAGAATTCAGACCCCCCGGCACAACTTTAGTCAAGAATTGGTGGAATGACCCATATATATACATATATATTATTTGGATTATATTATGTCTTGTTAGTCGAAGATCGCTAGCGACGAGGTTTCATCTCGAAATTCCGCCAGTCGCGAATTCGTGGGCAGACAAAAAGGCAGGCCCTCGTCCGCATTCGGAGACTCCGGAAGTGAAGGGAAGAAACCCACAATTTTGCCATATCCACGAATCACACACACGTGGTCCTCTTTCTCACACGATTGTGGGTCTTCTTCTTTCGCAAAACTCATACAAATATATATGTATCGTGTTTCGCAGCGCAAAAGCTTAAATCCCGATATCTTAAAGTTTTTTGGCATTCCTTTTTGAAAATTTTACGAAATTTCCTTATGCATTTTTTTTCTATACAAATTTTTTCAGTTATAATTGATCATCTATAATTGTTTGCATTATAGATGATAATTCCATAATTTCAATAATTAAATTCAATAAGTGTCTGAAAAATATTATGAATTAATCATTAATTCATTGAAATTTGTTAATCCTCTTACTTTCATACACACCGATAAAAAGGTTTGGTAAAGTGAAAAAAATTTGGCTTGAGTTAACTAAACCCGGCGGTTACGGCCGGCGAACGAAATGTGTAATTTAGTTAACTCAAAACGTGTATCACAATGAAAACAAAAATTGCATTCCCATAAATACATGTATTCTTGACCCAACACAGTAGAGAATCCGTTCAATTGAAAATTATATTGTTTTGATTCTATATCTGGTAAAATGCACTCAAAATGCGATTGCATAATCAAATGGTTTAGTTGAACAAACAGTTTATATTTTCTATGCAATTCAGATGTTGTTTACCGAAAAAAATGCATTCAATATAAAGCTAGAAAATTTCAAATGAATTAACAAAACATTCGATCATATGCAATATTTTTTTAAGCTACGAGGGATTTTACTTAACTAATTCATCGTGAGATTAAACAGCTAAGTGAAAATATAACTTATTTATACCTGCTCTCATAAAGAGCCGGAACGCCACCAAAGTGCAATGGTGATCTCATTCAAATATGTAGTCTTTAGTCCATGGACCTGCGTGATCACAGCGCGCGGGTAATGTTCCATCAATTTGAAGTTAACTGAGGACTCCGATGCTGGTAATGCACTGGTACTTATCGGTGCTCGGTGGCTGTCTCGCTGGCGCGAGCGCGCGCGCCAATCGCCGCCACCTAACGGATCTCGGGCGAAGTGCCGAGATCGTGGCAGTTACTATACGTACTATCGACTAAATGTGTTGTGGCCGCATTGAAATATTTAGTCAAATTTATCAAACAATTTGATCGACTTGAAAGCATTTGCTATTCTTTTTAACTGGATGAATATCTCAAAATAAAACTAGATTTTGTTGATGAGACGAAACATGCAGTTGAAACAATTTTATTTATTTCCAGTAAATTACTAAATATTCGATTGAATGAGAAAACAAGTTGTCGAATCAATCTTATTTGAATTCATTTTGATCCAATGTTGTAATTGCGGTGAATGCAGTACACATTCGAAATAACGAGACCAGTTTTATTATTTCAACAACGGGGTAATCAAATCAAATATGTGACGATTGAGTCAAACGAATTTTCCGTGATCGCAGGTGGGTAGTTGATATTACTAAACCGTTTTTCGGTGCATAAAAAAAGCTTTATCAACGTGAAACGAATTTTTTTCGAGATACTCAGCACATTGGGATAGATGCTTTGTAGTAGATACTTTGTAGCTATATTTGCAATGTTCCAAAAAGTCAAAAAATCGCATTTATAAAAAACGTGATTATCGTAAGCCCAGCGTGAATGAGATCCCGAAAATTTTAATCCAAACCTGTAGTTCACGCGTAACTATCGAGAAATTTTTTTTTAGTCTTTCTGTCATAGATCCCATTACCACAAACTTACAATACATTTGTTATTTTTCATTTAACAATCAAATAATTCACTAGAATTAATTTATATAGCAGAACAACGATTGCCGGGTCAGCTATTTTTTCCATACTATTGGGTGTGATGATTCAGTAATATAATAATAACAAAATTTCTAATTTTATACATCATGTCATCATAGTAATATTGCTCAACAAAAGTTCTTATCAATAATTTATATTGAATGAAATAATTTACATCAATATACGTAAAAAAATACTCGAATTTTTACGATTTTACAAAATATCGAAATTTCAGCAAAAAGAATACTTAACTCAGACCGTTTTTGTATTCACAGAGTTTCCTCTATGAAAATGCCAAAAACATTGGAAAAGCTACTCGTTCGTAGAGAAGGAATTGCTAATACTTCAAAGGTATAAAAAGAATGCAATGTATTGGTTTCTGAATTTGAACAATTTTTTTGTTATCGAGAACTGATAAATTCTTATAGAATGTCCAAATTCACTAAAAAAAACTTTCTTTTTCCCCAGGAGTGAGTTTGGGAAAAAAATCATACTTTGCGTACATTTGTGGGAAACAAAATGAGGGTCCCAGATGTGCTCTAAGCATTAAAAAAAAACCAGTTCTCTCTCTCTCTCTCTCTCTTTCTTTCGCATCCCCTACACACATTTTTGTGGACACACGATAGTCTAAAAAAAATTATTCTTGGCCCGCATCTTCCTGACCCTGTCAAAAATTTCACGCAGCTACCAAAAGCTACTCCAACATATTTATTTATTACCGTCTGCTGGAAGGTTTGCATACCCATACTCTGATCTCTCTCTCTCTCTCTCTCTCTCTCTCTCTCTCTCTCTCTCTCTCTCTCTCTCTCCCTCTCTCTCTCTCTCTCTCTCTCCCTCTCTCTCTCTCTCTCTCTCTCTCTCTCTCTCTCTCCCTCTCTCTCTCTCTTTCTCGTATACTAATTTTCTACGAGACGACGAGGACGCGCTGCTGACGCGCCGCTCAGAATCCGCCTCCGCGTTGCATTTCGAGTGTATAATAACCGGAGGCGCGCAGACCAGACAAGTCTGCCAGTTTCTCTTGATATACTAATATAAACCGCATATTACACACATATTTATCTAAGTATAAAGATTGCCAGCCTACAAAATGGTGTAAATTTCACGGTACTACGCGCGTAAAGCGTTCGAATTACGCCATTTTGTTAGCAGCCAAAGTTGATGGACTTGTGCCAAAAGGACCTCGCTCTTATGACCATCAAGTTTCCATACGCCTTTGTAAACTTAAAGGCATGAATGCAATCATATTCCAATTCTATAATAAATTCGTCTTCGCCTGAAAACACAGGCCCATCGAGGTTACGATGTAATAAGTATAATTTCTCATTCTGGCCCTAACAAATCCCGAAATTTGTGGACCATTATGAGCATAAGGAGAAAAACATCCCCTCGAGAATTTAAACCAATCTACAGACCAACGAAAAGGGCATATTTCGTGATTTGTTTCAGCGAAACCATCAAACAAATCGGATTTACGAAAAAAGTGTTCTATTATGCATTTAAGTGGCAATACAACATTATTTTTCCATGGCGATATATGTCAAAATGATGACGCTGCAACATTTTTCCGATGACGCCTTTATTTCTCGAAGGTCGACGGCTGAACCAGCAGCTCCTATAATTGTTGAGTTACGATGAGGCACCAAAGTTTTCTCGATTACATATAAGAATGGCTATAGAAGTACGTAGGATTTTTTTGATATGTTGTTTTTTGTAAAAATGGCGCATTTCTAAATCAAAAAGTATAAAATGCCATGAGAAAATCGTCAGGAAATTGTGTATAAAAAAGAAACTGTGCAATATAATAATAAAATTCTACGTAGTGCTTCAGAGAATGTTATTTTGAATGTACAGTTAAAATTTCAAATAAATCGGTTGAAATTTGTTCGAGTTATGAGTTCGGCCGATTTGAAAAATGTAGCTCTGAGATAAACGCGTTTAAAATTTGTGGAAAGCTTGCTGCGGATGAAGAGCGGTTGCACTAGAATACAAAAAACAAGTACTTTAGGGATTATTCACGCACATAATCTTTTGGAATATAAATCTATAGATACTAAGGTACTTTTTTGACAAACAAACAAAATTGATTTTTTCAAAATCCTCGAGTGGCTCAACCCCTTAAGATTTGAGTCTGAGAGTGATCTTAGGTTTGGGTTGGTGAATGGGATTTTCATTTTAGTGACAAGAATTTTGGAACATCACCTCGATGAAAGTGCGTGGACTTCCTATCTTTAATATACATGATTTTTTAATATATGTCATATTAAAATGGCCCAAAATGAAAAAATTATTTTTTCTATTTACTTCCTTTTTGACAAAATCATAATTTTTACCATAATATTAGACGCCGTGAAAAAACGGTTACGTAGAATTTTTTTAGAGGTTTCGGAATGGATTTCTTTGTCTGCCATTTGATTGACACATCGATCGATTGATGTCTGTAGTTTGGATAGGAAAAACAATTATCCTATGGAATAAGTATACTAAAGTATCACTCTTTTTCAAATTGGCGATTCGTATAATAATTTAGGATACACGTTTGATAAGATACACAGTATGGGGTAAACAAATAATCATTTTCGTCAATGGTGGATTTTTTTTTCAATCCAGCTAGGCTCGTACCTTAAAAAGAGGCATATTCACTGATTTATACATTTTTTTATGAAAAATTTAAAAATAATATTTTTTGTAGAGATTGTAGGGCAAATATATATAATAATATTGCCCAAAAGTTATTAATGAATTGTTTAAACTATTTGCTAATGACTTCTGGGCAATATTATTATGGATGAACAATGATCAATAATTATTATTGATCATTGTTGTTTATAGCATGCCAAATGTTGCACGATTTTTTCGAATATTTATTGTATCGCGAAGTACGGAAATTTAAATCAGATACAATTTTTCGCTGGGACGTCATCAGAGTTTCGAGCGAAATAGTTTTTTTAAGTAAATTTCAAATAAAAATTCTGAAAAATTCCAGGCGATTCCGTGTATACGTCCACTACTTTTTTCATCTTTGACATTTTCTCTTAAACTCTATAGTTTTTGAGTTACATTGCATCTTTTAAAATTTGTCTTCTTTAGCTAAAAGTGAAATAATTTTGCAAGAAAAAATCGAACGAAAATTTAAAAAAAATGAAAACGGAGTGTCTGCTCACCTTGTCAAATGTAACCTATATAAAAAAGACAACAAAAATATCCTCAAGCTGTGTGCTCAATTCGCGATGGTCGAAAAATGGCGAACAAACGGTTACGTCCAAAGGTGCATACTCTGGGTCGAAAAAAAATCATAAAAAATATTTAAAAATCATGTAAATTAGAAATTTGCACATTTTTTTTCCGTCGTTCGTCAACCCTCTTTTATGAGGATCTCCTTGACCACCTTTATGACATGTATGTTTATTATCATGGCTTCCTCATAAAGGAAGCTTCACCAAAGACGGAAACAAATGAAGAAGCTATGAGCAAATTTCTAATTTGTATAATTTTTCAGCAATTCCGTTCAATTACATTATTAATTGTTTTTGTCGTCCAGTGTATTCGTGCTAGAGAAGTGAACTCGATAGCTGCTAAATTAGGAAACTTAGTGCTAACAAGTATTTTTCGAAAATTTCAAAAAAATTTTGCGAACGAACATCTTGAGCGTTTTTCACCAAATTCAACACTAACCCACACGGAACCGAGTGTCCATTGGACGTCCATCTATTATCCATAGATCCTTAACACGTCTACATCCACGATGGACGTAATGCGGACATCCATTGAACATCCATGGTATACTTTTGATTGGACAAAACGCAATGGATCACACAGGACGTATATTGTATGTCCACGACACGTACTATTCCTTGAGCTACAAATATACACAACACGGTGATCCATGGTATGTCCATAGGTAGACATTAAATAGCTTTTAATTCAGGATAGTAATTGAACATCCATTGGACGTTCCAGGTTCGTAAACGACAATCACATTCGGAGGACGTCAATTGAACGTCTATCGGATGTTCCATGTAGGATTTCATATAGACGTGAACCTGGAACGTCCAATAGATGTCCAATTACTATACTGAATTAAGAGCTATTGAATGTCTACCTATGGGCATACCATAGATGGCCGTGTTGTGTATATTTGTAGCTTAAGAAATAGTACGTGTGTGAACATACAATATACGTCCTGTGTGATCCATCGCGTGTTGTCCAATCAAAAGCATTCGTCCTTTAGATGTACATTTAAGTATTTCGGGCAGCTTTGATATGGGTACGCCGATTGACCGTCGTATGTACGTACAAATTACGTCTATCGAAGGATAACGCGGAAGTTTATTTGACGTCCACGACACATATTTTTGGAGCCATAAATATATTCCGCGCGTAACTTAACAGCCAGGGGACGTTCAATAATCATTTAAGTTGGATGAAAATTTCATTCCGGGGAAGTCCATGGGACATTCCTTAAACCACTATCGGAGATGCGAAACGACAGCGATTATATGTGCTGAAAACGTTTCGTATACGTACCCTTAGATATTTTTTAGAGGTGCCTATAGACCACATAAAGTGACATTTAATGTACGTATTTAAGACGAATGCCAATATTGCAAAAGATATCTAATGATCATCTATTATACGTCCCTTAATTTAAACGCTATTGATTACACATTATCCATTAATTATAAATTTCATTACGATTATACATTATTCAAGGCCTGTGAAACAAAGATATATAAGTATATCAGCAAACTACATCGTATAAGGTTTTTACATGCATAAGTTTCTTATAAGTCAAGTTAGTGTAGGTAGGTAGGTAGGTAGGTAGGAGATTAGAAAAGTTAAGCAGCACCCCTTGAATCCAATACTTGGATGGGTGACCGCAGTGTGAAAAATCGAAAACTATTTTTTTTTCTTTTTTTCTGTAAAATATGGATATCTCGTAGGCCCCGAATATTATATAATCAGTAACAAACTTTATAATTAATTAATAATGTGTAGTTAATAACGATTAAATTATTTAAATAAAGGGACGTATAATGGATGATCATTGGACATCTTTCGGATCACTGGTTTATTCGTCTTAAATACGTAAATCAGACGTCATTTTTTGGGGTCTAGTCCGTCTAAAAACCGTCTCAAGGTACGTATGAGGGATATTCCCAGTACATAGAACAGGTGCCGTTTCGCACTTCTTTTAGCAGTGATAGGGATACTCATAGACGTCCCTGGGATGGAGCATTCATCCACCATGTATGGATATTGGACGTCCCATGGCCCTAATGTTCCATGTGGGAAGCAATCTTATCATCTAATTTATTCATGCAAAAAGTCTTAGCTCGATACTTCTAAAAATGCGGATGTTAGAGCGTTAACCAAATTTTTATGAAAATTTCAAAAAAAATTTTTAACCGAACCCCTCGGGCGATTCTTATGAAATACGGTATTATTTTTCATTGTCATTGAGTGTATCGTCACAAAAAAAATCAGCTCGATTGATGCAAAATTACAAAAGTTAGAGAACTTACAAATTTTTAGCGAAAAATTAATTTTTTTTTTCAACCCGAACCTCTTGAGCGATTTTTCCGAAATTCAATCCCAACCGTCCTTATTATAAAGTATATCTGCACATAAAATTTCAGGGTGGTAATTCCAAAATTACGAAAGTTAGACGACTAATAAGCAATTTACAGAAAATACAAAACCCATCCAAATAGACAATTATTTTGCAATTTCAAAAAAAATTGCACTTAGAACAGGGACATACGTACCCTACTTATATACCAAATTTCGACTCGATCGGCCAAAGCGTTCTCCAGACATATTCATTTTAAGGAAAGCACAAAGCGTACACACACACACACACACACACACACACACACACACACATACGTCTGGATATTTTTTCTAAATGTGATTTCTCGACGTTTTGGGACATTTTGAACATACTGACATGAAAATTGCGAAAAAAATTTTTTTCGCGAAAACAAAGCTTCCTTTGCGAGGAAGCAAAAAGCGAAACAAAGCTGAGAACCTTCCCGTCAAAATGCTTTTTTGAAATTTGATTCTCTTTTTTATTTGACCGAGTTATACAACTTCTAGTGCGGCAAGAAATATTGACTGGTGTATCTAAACTTTTGAGTGGGGGTGTATATGAATATCGGCCTATAATATATTAATATTTCAATCGATACATCGGCTATATTGCATTTATACATTTTATTTGTGAATAATTTCTACAATGTGTGTCTTATCGTATTAAAATAATATTCCTCAATATAGAAATTATGAATTATACGATATATATGATATTATTATAATATTATATATAATACAATATATAATAATATGATATTCCAAATATATGTTAATTCATGGATGGGAAAATGTATTTCAGTCTTGCGTTTATTTTCATGGGGACAAGAATGGACTGAAATAGCTGAAATAGAAAAAATTCATATTATTCAACTTGGCACAGAATGATCCATAGATATGCGTGTGTGGAGGGAGCATTCTGGATGATGGCCCGTGCATGCAATTTTGGGCCGGTCAACCTCGATGTGTATATTAGTTTTCATGCCTCTCTGATTATATAACACCCGGAGTTTGCCGCATCGCGTAGCTGCAGTCATTCGCCCTCATCTTCTTGATCTCTCTCTCTCTCTCCCCCCCCCCCCCCCCTCTCTCTTGACGTCGTCTGCACAGACTAATGTAAGACTCTTGGTCGTCCAGGAATGCAACGAGCATCTCTCGGAACGATGCGGTGATGTCTCGACGCGACGCCCACGCTCACAGCACACACGAGATATAAAGAGGGTGGGGAGAGGGATAGGGAGCAATCTCTCTCTCCCTCCCCCCTCCCTCCCTCTCCCTCTCCCTCTCTCTCTCTCTCTCCCTCTCTCTCTCTATCTCTCTCACTCGCCCACGACCTTGTTTGTCACGCCGCCGCATCTTCTTAATCCCCTTAATCTCTTTCTTGGTCTTCGTGTCATGAAAGAGAACCTATTCGATGCGGACTATGTATGCAACGATGCAGGTTTGATAAGAAAAATATATTTATGGGCCACGTCGAATCACGCGATCATCGGCCTGACCCCCTCGGATTTTGATGTCCAATGAATTGTGGGTTCCGTTTGATCCAAAATATGACTTCAAATTTTTAGAAATTTTTACTTCATTTTTTAAAGGTCGTCCGAGCTGAAAAATCATTAAATTGAGAGAAAACATGAAGAGGGGGATTTTTCAAATTAAAGATGTTGACCCCGTACACTCTCAACCAAAAGTTCGTGACATATCAAAATTTTTATAATTGAGATCCAACTGCAAATTGGAAAAAAAATAGTCTCAAACATTAAGTTTGTGCAAAAATGCACCTGAAAGAAACGCTTACTAATTAAATAATGTCGAATATATAATGAAAAACGTATTTATTATGCTGCGTCACCGACTTTTGTACGTCAACTGCCAACTTTGGAAAGAAAAAAATACGCGCTTAAAAAAAAAAAATACACGTTGATGAGACGGATTTAGAAAAGAAATGAACTTTTTCCGATGACTAATACTTAAAAAAATATGAAAATAATGTTTACAAACAGATAATTTATTATTGCTGTTTGATGACGATAAATCGTGCATCACTGTGCAAATTTTATGTTGGTACTCATGGGAGTGAGCTGTCGGCTGCTGTCGGCTGAATTACGAGTGAAATAATCGAGTGAAGAAAAATATTACACGATGAGTGAAAATAAATCGCGTACTTATCTGGAAAAGGAAGAGAATGACGGAAAAGGCATATCAAAATCGACTGAGATTAGTCGAAGTCGGTAAAAGATTACGAAAATTTAAAAAAACGATCATGAGCTACCTAACCTCCAAATTGACGGGCGTCGTATTGTTCACATTGAAACATTGGCGAAGAAATTTTTTTGTCAGGCTTGCAATGAAATTATGTCACTTCAAGACACAATAGATTCAAAAAGCAAAGGAGCCGCGAAAATTTTTATAATTGAGTGTCGAAAGTGTTTGGAAATGAACACAGTACTATCGGACAAACTACACCTCGCACCGACCGGAAAATTACACTTTGATGTAAATACGAATATAGCTATTGGTAAGTTTCTCATTCATTCTGTCTTTTCTATTGAAGTTATTTTTGTTTTTATTGTTTATTTTCATGTTTGCAATGTTGTAGATAGTGACATGGGGAATGTGTCTGTAAAAAAGTTCTTCGCTGCAATGAACATTCCATCGGTTTCTTCAAAAGTTTTCAAGGCACACGAAAGAGAAGTAGGATTACCTGCGGAAGAATTGGCAAAAGAGTCTTGCAAAGAAGCAGCTCTCTTAGAACGAGACCTCACTATTAAAAATGAGAAGGAAATAGCAAAACTTCTGTAAGAAATGAAAAGCCGCTGTCTCCCATTTGTACACAAATGTGCTGCAATATGAAAATTTGTATTGTATAAATCTGAACATTATGCCCACATATTTGTTACTTTGATGTTAATTTTAAGATAATTGGATATCATATATAATTTAGTAATATTTAAATCATGATTACGTTCATTTATTTAATAAGTATTAAAATTTACAACACGTACATAAGAATATTATTAAGAATACGAGATGACCTTTTCAATGGATTTTTCTTTCAACATTAAGTCTTTTCATTTTCTCAACTGTACTCTTGATTTTCACATATTTTTCTATATTGTATTGAAATAAAATTCCGCGATAAAAATTGTTATAGCATTGAGATCCTTATTAGGATAGAAAAGTATTATTCATTTTTGGTAATATGCGACGTGATGTTACAGGTGATACTTCAAAGATATCATTTAAAGGTTATTAATGCCTGTGTGATACTCGCTTTACTTTTTAGCAGCGTACGAATTATTGAAAATGTTTTTTTTTTAATTTCTATTACGCTAAATTTTCAACTGATAAGGTATGTGATAAAAAAACAATGGACCAAAGAAACATGTGTTAAACGTTATAAATAAATTTTATTTTTCACCAAAGTTTATTATGTTCTTTTTTCGTCCTCTAATATCCCGAGCAGAAATTTGATCCGGCTAGCCTAATGACGAATAAGGGCCGGATCAGCCATCAGTAAGGATAGCCTGATCAGGATAGCCTGATCAGGATAGCCTGATCACGCACAGATCCCAACCGGATCATATTTTGGTATGCCATACATTGCCAGGCTAGCCTTAAATTATTCATGTTAGGGACAGATCAGGTGGTGGTAAGGACCGACAAAAAATTTCGGTCCGAATAATGTGGCTAGCCTGATATTTCCCTGATCCGGGACGGATCAGGAGTCAGTAACATACACACGGTATAAAACTTGCCAGGCTAGCCTTAAATTATTCATATCAGGGACAGATCAGGTCGTGGTAAGAACCGGCAAAAAACTTTGGTCCGAATAATGTGGCTAGCCTGACATTTCCCTGATCCGGGACGGAACAGGAGTCAGTACCATACACACGGTATAAAACTTGCCAGGCTAGCCTTAAATTATTCATGTCAGGGACAGATCAGGTGGTGGTAAGGACCGGCAAAAAAACTTCGGTCCAAATAATGTGGCTAGCCTGATATTTCCCTGATCCGGGACGGAACAGGAGTCAGTACCACGCACACGGTAAAAAATTAAATAATATATATGCGATATCAGATCAAAGAAAGGTTAGCCTGGCATTTACCGGATCGGGGCTGTTGATTTTTTATTTAATGGCAAACGAGCGCCAAAACCTCTTCATGCAAGGTATATATGTCAGCTAGAAACAAACCCATAAAACAAATTGAAGGACACGAAGAATTTGGAAATACTTTTTCAAATGTGTACATCACATTTATTTATTGCATTATTACATATTTATAATCGAATTTGTTCGTTTTATTATTAAAACAAAATTTTCTCATGTCTCATATCTTAAATTTCTTAAAACAGGACGTTGTTGAAATTTAATATAGAAGAATGGTATTAATGAATCAGAGATACGCAATATAGCTTTTGTCTAGGTGGGTGGCCGATATCGAAAAGTACCATTTTTTTATGAAATGATTTCAAGCTATATGTTTCAATATTTTGGGTAGCTTTTACATAAAAATGGACCTCTTGACACTCAGGACTCTGCCTTGCAGTTTGATTTCATCATCTTGCTCTTTGTAGATGGTATAACCGTGCGCCATCAGGAACGGATAAGGCGCCTGATCAGGTTATAGGAACCGTGCGTGATCAGAACCAGATAAGGCGGGCCTGATCAGGCTAGGAACCGTGCGCGGTCAGAACCGGATAAGGAGCCTGATCCGAAAATGGCTAATGATAGCGTTACTTTCCTGATAGTAGCCTGATATATGTAGCCTGATGTGTACCTGATATGTAACCTGATCAGTGCCAGACGTTGTTGTAAGGCCAGCCTGATGTGGCCCTGATCCCAGCCGGAATTAAATTTCCGCTCGGGCTAATATTTGTAAAAAGTTTATTTTCTATTACTGGTTATTGTTGTTTTTGTTTTTCAATTTTATGTATATATAACATATTCAGAATGAAAGATAGAAATGAAAAAGTTTAACATTTTCAGCTGCAACAGATTTCTTACACTATATCTGAATAAAATACTTTTGAATTTTCCCGCCCTTACCTCCGTGAGCGACGTTGTCACGTTGTCAATCCATATTCATCCTGTCGTAATGAATTGGCTATTTTATATACTTGATCATTTAATTGTGCCAAAACGACGCTCCTAATCGGTTGAAATTTTGCGAGTGCTTTGCTTAATATTTCAAAAATAGTATTTCCAATTTTTATTAAGATCCCTCTTTTGTAGGCATCCGAAAAGTGCATTGTGGTACTTTTTTTATTGAAAAATGTACAAATCCCGTAAGAATGCATGTTAACTCCTTTATTAAATATCTCTAAAAATATCCTCCTGAAATTCGCCGAATTTGGCAAGCATTTTTTTAAAGCCATTATCTACGTGCATGTAAAGTTTCATGAAAATCTTTTTTTTTTTTGAGGTAAGGGGTCAACATCCTTAATGAAATTTTTTCACAGAAACTGGGGCCCAAAACAGATATTTTTGTCATAGTTCGATAATGGGCCAAAAATAATTACTATTTTTTAACAAAGTTCAATTACAATTTTCAAAATTTCTTTTTAATTACCCGTTTTATTTCAGGTCGTCGAGGCTAATACATTTTCGAAAAACGTTGTTGTTTCACTCTTAAACCAAGAAAAAAAAATCAAGTTTCACTAGGAAAATATTTTTGTTACTGTCATTCTCACTACAAGAAAGAATCAAAGTGAGAAATTATTTTAAAAAATTAATTAAAATACAAAAAAAAATAGTAATTATTTTTGGCCCATTATCGGACTACCACGAAAATATTCTTTTTGGGCCCTAGTTTTTCCGAAAAAAAATCTTTCATTTGAAAAATTCCCCTCTTTATATTTTCCCTCAATTTAATGATTTTATTGCTCGGGCAACTCCTAAAAAATCAAATAAAAATGTCTAAAAATTTGAAGTCATATTTAAGGCCAAACGAAACCCACAATTTATTATACATCAAAATCCGAGGGGGTCAGGCCGATGACTGCGTGATTTGACGTGATCATATATATATTTTATTGTGGAGGGTGGATGAAAATCATCAGAGACTCACGAACTAGGAGGGATTTTTTTTTAGATACTCACGCGAAAACGCGATCTCATTTTTCGTAATCTATTTTTAGTAAAGAAATAAAGATTAATTCGATCAATTTATTGCAGATCGTTCAAATTCATTCGAGTGCCATGATGATTAATTATCTCATTTTGAAAATTGATTTGATAAATCTGATCGATGAATTCAATTGTCATTGAATGAAATTCATTTTTTGGAGAATATTTGATGATCAATCATTTTTAGCATGTAAAAAATTTGCAATAGAGAGGAAATTTCGTTAATTTGTATATTCTATTTGGGTTATGTTCGGTCTGAAGTTTTTTAAAATACAACTCAAAATTGTTGAGCTCGAAAAAAAAAATTAATCATTCCTAGGACTGCGCACGTTGCTGCTTTATTTTTTTTTTTACTGTTCACCAAAATTAGGCGAAAATGAAGGGGTTAAATGGGGTTCGAAGGTTAAAAAAGCATATTTTCTTTTTTTATGTAATAGATAAATTATTTTATTCATAATCTCAAGCATATAAAAGAGCAACATTTAACGAATATTTTTTTAAATTTTCAATGAACATTTTTGAAAATTAAGCTGGTGGGCCCTGATTTCCGGAGACCCCTAAAAAAAGTGTCCTTATGATGGTCAGGGTAACTCAGGATAGCTTTCTCTAAAATTAAAACACCAAATTTCATCTATTAGTGGATAAGTACCTATAGCTGATGATTGAATAGAGTATTAAAAAAAAAAAAAATTGAATTTTTTACAGAGTTTGAGTATCGACACTACCATCAGCCCTGTAAAATTACTTGTAATATAAAAAACATGTTCAATCATTATTCAATACTATATTGAAAAACTTGTGTGCAACATTTGAATAAGATCGGTGAATTAGTTTTTAAGAAATCGTGTCCCCTGACATCGAAAATAGTGTTTTTGGAAAAAAGCGATACTATGCGTCGCTCATGAGGGGAATTTCCAAAAGCTCACTCTGTTCTAGACTTTTGGAAAATATTCTAGACATATTATACTATTAGATAAAAACGGAATTTTTTAATTTTCTAACCTATGTAACCTCTTAAGGCCGTATTCGATCTGGTCTCGAGACTTACATTTTGAGCGTTTTCTCAAGCTCGATATAAAAAAATACTTTTACCATTAATTTTTCACAACATATGTAATAATATTTTAACAATAAACAAAAAAAATGTCGAGAAAAAAGAAGCAAATTGAATATGTTATAAGCTGGTAAAGTTGTGGCTAAAAAAGGGTGTGCTGGCTGACACGATTGCAACCTTTCTAGTCATTCGATATAAAATTAAAAAAAAAAGATTCTCAATTAATAGGAATGTCGCGATAGTCCCTACGTCAGAGAAAACGGAAAAAAAAAATCGCAAAATGGCGGCAGTCTGAACAAAAAATGCGTTTTTCGTCTGTTTTTTTTCATAGTTTTTATTTTTTTTTTACACCAGTAAAAAAAAATTTTGAAACAAAAGTGGTTGGGGTGATAGAGATTTATAGATTGTATATTGGTAAAAAATTTGAAGTAAATCGGTTAAGTAGAACATGAGATATCATGTCAGCAGCGTTGAGAAAAGTACTTTTGAGAAGAAGGTCTTAAAATTAGTCCGATTTGCTCCAACGTGACGGGCGTAGTCGATGCGTCACTGAAATAACTGTAACTACGTGAATGATTGGAATTAAAAAATTTCCTTTCGAGGATATATTCTTAAAATTCTAAAACTTAAGAATTTGCAAAAAAGATTGATTTTTTTTTAAATTCTAGACCAGAATACCCCTTGAAGAAAGCTTGCTCATAAAGGAAGATTCCGAAATAGCGAAAAAAGTTGAGGAAGTAACATGCTGATTCTAATTTGCATGATTTTTTTTCACCGCGGTGAGCAAAGGATCGAAAAGTCAGTTGTGCTTTGATCATATATCGTACAATTTCCATGAGTGTATTTCTCGTAAGGCAAAGTGCCACGGCTCGAAATTATGCAGATTGTTAGGTTGAAAGAAAAGCGAGAAATAAAAGCGTGCCCGATTACGTCTGTAGAAACGCAGTTTCGAAAAAAGAGGACCCCGAAAATGAGGCACAAAACGCTCATCGTTTTGGACGCACGGTTGCGAGGCGTGCCTCGAGAAAGCACACCGTTTAAAAGGACATTTAGCGAGGGGGTTTGAGTCTTTTGAGAGCTACAGCAACAAAAAAAAACACAAAAGTGTGCCCATGTTCCCCCATGGGGAATGGTAGAAAATTATTTGAGTCTGGTCCGAGGTAATAATTGATACATTAAAGAAAAAAATGTAGTGATCCGTTAGATTCAGATTCGAACGACAAGTGATAGGAACTTGATGCAAAAAACTTGACAAAAAAAATCATGATTAATCCTTCATCAAAACGTTTAATTTTTTAACCGAAGACTGACAATGTTTCAAATATGTAGCATATTTTTTGTTTGCATTTGTTGTTTCTCATTATATTTACATTAAAAAACAAGATTCTTAGAAACGAAAAAAAAAGATGCATAAGAAAATTACGAAAAAAATTACCTTCGTGTCCTTGATATGGGTGATGGAATTGTCAAGTTACCTGTAAATCTGAGCCTTTAAGGGTTACCACCACCCTACGGGTCGAAAGATGACGTAGCTCAGTAGTTATTTTGTGAGGTCCCAACTTTTTACTAGGACCCCATGCTAGACGGTAGATAATGGATACTCAAAGTTTGTCCAATCAATTTATTTTTGGCGTTCGATAACATCGAATGTTTGTCGTAAGTCACAAGTGTTTTCATCAGTTAACCTCAGAAAACACTTGGAAGATATGAATTCTCCATCACGCCAACTTTTCTGTGGTTTGTTATGAAATCAACGAAATTTATCTCAAAGTTGTAGGAAAATCGGAAAGGGCAGATTTGACGGAAAAAAAATTGTTTCCTTGTTTCGCTGGAAAGTCCACGAAAAGGATTCTGGACAGCATCAAAATAGATGAGATTATAAACTATATTCGAAAATCTAAATTTTATTTTGAGGTGATTTTTTTGTGCAATGGACCGTTTCATATATAAAATGAATCGAAAGAAAAATAAAAAAAACATTGGTATCCAAATTCGGGGTGTGAAATCAGATTAAAAAATCTGAACAAAATTTTGCTCGCTTTTGACACTCAAATAACCTTTAAAAAAATCTTTTATAATATTTCGAGATCACACGATTTATTAGTGGCCCACTTGGTGTGGAATTTTTCATTTTTCATTTTTGAATTTTTCATATTTTGCATGAAATTTTTATTTAATTTTTTTTTCTGGTCGCACAATTTATTATCATTCAGTTACGGACTTAAAGAAGGCCCATGCATTTTTTGGGATTTTTTCAAGAGTTAAAAAATTGTGAAGTCCAGGAACTTTAGCATTTCACTTTGGAAAAATTCCAACTAAGCTGAAAACTTGTGTACACGTACCTTTTGGCTTTCTAAATAACCTCTGAAAAGTCCCACGAGTCCAGGGGTGTGCATAACTTTTGGCAGCTAAGAAACCGTGAAAGAAATAACGTTTTTTTCGGTTTTTTACCAATATCTTCGTTCCTGTCGATCTTACCGCTATGAAGTATACTTTTAAAAAAGAAAGAACGGAAAATTCTCTACAAAAAAGGTGATATAAAGTTTATAGATAACGCTGATAGTTTTCACGTAATCGGGCATTGAAACTCCGGTAAAAATTTGCTACGGATATTTTAGTGCATTATTTGATCAAAATATACTGTTCTGTGCGTTATCTTCTAACTTTAACATTTTTTATAGGAATTGGGTTATGAAAAATAGTTTCTTTCAGTAAACAAAAGTTATTATTTGTTTATTTAGATTATAGATAATTTATATAATTATATTTTATAAATTAAAGGATATGTATAGCTTATTATTTTCTTATTTCTTACTTTAATATATAGCGAGATTGTATAAATGTTGAGGCTAATATTTTTTTTCCGTGGATATTGAGGAATAAATAATTCTGAAAATTAGGTTTGTTAACATAAGTTAGTTTTGGCTTATTTTCTTACATTTTCTTCTTATCCATCCTTGATTTATTCTTTTACCACTGGACTGATGGGAAACACCAGGATTCAGAATCATTAGTAGTGGTTGTTTCTGGATCGTTGATGTCAATTGGTTTTTGGAGGTTATGGTCCTCGACTGGGGCAGCATTCAGGCAAGATGTTCCACAACAGTTGCCACAATCTGCTGAACATTGCAGTCCCAACTTTCGACAGCCGCACAAAGCACCACAGCCTTTCGAACAATTACAAAAATTCATGTTCAGAATACAATCCGGGGTAGGAGGTTGCGAGGTTCTTATTGGCTCCAATAAACCGTTTTTCAATACCCATCCCCAATCTTGAGGGTTCAGCTCGTTTCCTAACTACTTCTGCACCAAGTAGTGCTCTCTAGCCGCATCGACTGTGGGAGTTACATACTCAATTGAACCAACTTGTTCTGCCTGGAACAAAATGCGAAATGACCGAAACCTCATCGGTCCAGTCGATGCGGCTAAAGAGCACCTATATCGTGTCTACTACCAGGTGCAGAAGTGTTTAGGAGACGAGCTGAACCGAGGGTCTACTCGAGATTAATGTAGAATGTCTTGAGGATATCCTGTCGTAACCGTGTTTAGACGATTCCAGCGCACTCTCTTAGATGTCTCTGGAAGGTACCGGTAAGACATTGTTCTACGCGAGGTTAATATAGGATGTCTTGGGGATATCCTGTCGTAACCGCGTGTAAGCGACCCAGCGAACTCTCTTAAAGATGTCTGTAGGAGGTCAGCCATTGTGCGGCGTTAGTTCCAAGACTCGCCGTGAGATGACAAACGCTTACTCATGAATGGATTAAGAGAGGCCATATTACAGGGAGTATCTGCTGACTCCCTCTGTACCGTACCCATTTTATTGAAATTTAATTAATTAAAATTAATTAACATTAAATCGACTTAAAAAATAATTATCCACTGTTGTGTTGGCAGTCCACAAGACGTCCCGAAGACATCCCAAAGACATCCCGGGATGGCAGTGGGACCATCCCATTGCGGTAATCTCTGCGGACATTTCAAAGCCCATGGGAACCCCATGGAACCATCTCATTACCATCACGGGACAATTGACGTGATGTCCGAAAGACGTACTTGGGACGTATTATTGCTGTGTTTAATAATTCTGGAATATCTTGGTGACGTCTTTAAGAAGTCTCGATAATATTTTATCGATATCTCCACTCTGCTGTGTTTGCAGTCCAAAAGAGGTCCCAAAGACATCTTGGGACGACAATGGGACAATTCTATTCCGGTAATCACTGCGGACACTTTAGAACCCATGGGAATCCCATGGGACCATCCCATTACCATCACGGGACAATTGATGTGATGTCCAAAAGACGTACTTGTGACGTATTATTGTTGTGTGGCTACCGTGGTCTGGTGCTTTAAAGAAAAGACGTAGTTTCACGAAATTTTAAACTCCATATTTATAGTGTCATTAAGATGAAACTTCATTTTACATTTAAATTTTAGATTCCTATTTATTCAAAGATGAAAAATTTTCAAAAATATTCTTTAGACATAGTATTAAAAAATTATTTGATTTGCTCAGTTTGAAAAAAAATTTATTAGATCGCAATAATATATTTCCGACTAGGTACATTAAAATAAAAAAATTCCGTCTAAGCTAATAGAGTCATATTAGGCCGATCCACACACAAATAATTTTATTGGATTAAGTAGGATTTAGTACTATAGTCTACTTTAAAAGGCCAAAAACGCGAATTTTTAAGATTTTTTTTCTCAGCTCCTTTATCAGATATGGCTATAAAACTGTTTTTACAACATTGTTTCATCCTTCAAAAATATTAAAAAAATTTATTTTGATTCTTGGAATAATTTATAGAAGGTATCAAAGTCGAGTCTTCGAAAATGTCTTGTCCCATGGCCGACAGTTAATCTCAAGATTGGCAAGTTTGAAACAAAAAATAAAGAAGCATTTTAAAGTGGAAGGTTTCTTACACAACAATTTACCACTGTTAATGAAAAATATTTTCAAAAAATGGCGCATGTTTGAAATAAATTGTAAAAAATTCGATTTTTTATTTTCTTTTTAAACATCCGCTATTTTTTTTCAATCGCTTTTTCATTAATCGTGGAATCGATTTTTCATTAATCGTGAAATGATCGATTGTGGAAGAAACCTTCCTCTTGAAATGCTTTTTTATTCTTTTGTTTGAGACTTGCCAATCCTGAGATTAACTGTCGGTCATTGGACAAGACATTTTCGACTCTGGAGCCTTCTGTAAATTATTCAAAAAATCAAAATAAAAAATAATGTTTTTTTTTCTTCATATTTTCGAAGGATGGAACAATATTGCAAAAAGTTTTGTAGCCATATCTGATAAAGGAGCTGAGAAAAAAAAATTTCAAAATTTTCTTTTTTTTGGCCTTCTAAAGTAACTAGTACCTCAAATCGACTAGACCTTTTTTCTGGGTGCAGTCATAGATGTGGATACATTTTTGGGCAATAAAATATTTGCCAATGACACAAATGACACTCGAAGAACTTCTCTAGAGCCAACTTAATGTAACGATGATGTGTGTTTGTACGTGTGGGAATGGAGGCGAGAAATTTGCTCGTAAACTCGACACCCGCGCTCGCAAACCTCAGCGAAGAATTCTGGCTCTATACTTTTAGTGTCCTCCCCCGCGAACGAATTAACACCTCGTTCCGGGTCAAAAGAGACCGAAAACACGTACTAAACGTCACTCGACAACTTACATACATCCATGAAATATACACATAGTCGAGTGTGTTCCTCCATTCGCAAGCTATAACGTTAAACCGCCCGCCCTAAGAATCACACATGAGAGCTTGAAACTTCTCTGGTGGTTTCGAGAGTCCGGAAAACAAACGAGACAGTATCGTGAGACACTTTGCGTCAGCGGGATATACAACAGAGAGGATAGAGAAAATATATTCCTGCTCGACGGAGACGAAAATGACGATGGAGATGTTGTTACAGTGATATTTCAACGACTCGACTCCCGCTAGATAAATTCCTCGACAAAAGGGCGAGGAAAATTCATGAATGAATCGTTCAACTGTATTATGACAATGCGATTCATAAAGTTGAGAAATTTGTAGACAAACAGTATGAAAAAATTTGGAATGCGTTTTGGAAGGAATTAACGACGACACTGAGAAAACAACGTACCAGGATTTGTTAACTATATTAACAAATGTAAAGTTGAATATGGCGAAATCATTTATTTTTTAACAGTTAATAAATTGAATAAATATTTTTCAACAGTTAATACATTTTTTGACACAAATACAATATTTCTTAACGACTAACAAATTTTGTAACAGTTAAGGAATAAAGTAAAAGTGCCAAATAAATATATCTTTTTACTTCAAATAAACTGTTTTCTCAGTGGAGGCGTTATTTCATTCACATTTCTGATTAAGCTTTTTGGAAGTTATTTTTTAAAAATAATTCTCCATAATCTGAAAAGATGGAGAATTGATGATAGAGAGATGGATCCATGAATCTATAATCTGGATGGATGGATTCAGTTTGTTTTTACTTTAATAAATATGCAATCATTAACCGTCGCTGGTCGCTGCGGGTCAAATTGACCCGAGCTCTCACTTTGAGCTCAAATATCTCTAACTATCCTGGCCCTCGTGGGTTTTTTTCCGGCCCTCTGGTGGAAGTTTGAATTATCTAGTTTGAAATATCTATAGCGGAATAAATACCTTTTTTGGAACGCATGCATTTTAAGTATTTTTTTTCTTAACGTACCATATATTGAGGTTATCGTGCAGAAATTTTTCAACAAAATCTTTAAAACTAAAAGAGTTACTGTAAAACGAGGCTACTTTGACTTTGGGAGGAACTTTGTCGGTTTTTGGGGCTGCTTTGGACGAGCAGCAAAATACGGTAAAAGCGTGTGCGCAGTGAATCCTCGTACCCTTGTGGGGCGGGAGGGGTGCGGGGAGTGGGTACACCGAGAAAAGCGTTTGGTAAAGTGAAAAAAATTTGGCTTGAATTAACTAAACCCGGCGGTTACGGTTGGCGAAAGAAATGTGTAATTCAGTTAACTCAAAACGTGTATCAAAATGGAAACAAAAATTGCATTCCCATAAATACATATATCCTTGACCCAATAGAGTAGAGAATCCGTTCAATTGAAAATTATATTGTTTTGATTCTATCTTTGGTGAAATGCACTCAAGATGCGATTGGATAACCAAATAGTTTAGTTGAATGAACAGTTTATATTTTCTATGCAATTCAGATGTTGCTCACGGGAAAAAAATGCATTCAATATAAAGCTAGAAAATTTCAATTGAATTAACAAATCATTTGATGATGTGCATTATTTGTTTAAGCTACGAGGGCTTTTACTTAACTATTCAATCGTGAGATTAAACAGTTAAGTGAAAATTTAACTTATTTATCCTTGCACCCATAAAAAAAACGAGAGCCACCAAAATGCAATGGTGGTCTCATTCAAATATGTGGTCTTTAGTCCATAGAACTGCGCAAACACAGAGCGTGGCTAATGTTCCATCAATTTGAAGTTAATTGAGAACTCCGATGCTGGTAATATACTGGTACTTATCGGTGCTCAGTGGCTGTCTCGCTGGCGCGAGAGCGCGCGCCGATCGTCGCCACCTTACGGATCTCGGGCGAAGTGCCGAGATCGTGGTAGTTACTATACGTACTATCGACTAAATGTGTTGTGACCGCATTAAAATATTTAGTCGAATTTATCAAACAATTTGATCGACCTGAAAGCACTTACTATTATTTTTTACTGGATGAATAGCTCAAATTACAACTAGATTTTTTTGATGAGACGAAACATACAGTTAAAACAATTTTATTTACTTCCAGTAAATGACTAAATATTCGATTGAATGAGAAAACAAGTTGTTGAATCAATCTCATTTGAAATCATTTTGATCCAATGTTGTAATTGCGGTGAATGCAGTACACATTCAATACAACGACACTAGTTTTATTATTTCAACAACGGAGTAATCAAATCAAATATGTGACGATTGATTCAAACGAATTTTCTGTGATCGCAGCTAGGTAGTTGATATTACTGAGCATTTTTTTTCGGTGTATAAGAGGAAAGATAGTCATTCATAAACCAGGTACACAGATATGTGTAACAAGCCAAGATGTCCGCACAGTCGATGATGCTATTTGCAAGAAGGGGATAAAGAAGGGCAAGAAGAACGACTCCAACCTCAGTTACATCGGTAAGGCCCGAATTTTAAGTCATAAGTCCTACCCTAAGATCGAACTTTCCATGGAACTCAAGTTGAAATTTAAGATCGAACTTAAGTTTCAATTTAATATGAATCGTAAGTTTGAACGTAAGTGCCATTATAAGTTCATATTTAAGTTCAAACTTTAGTGCGAACTTTAGATAGATCTCAAGTTCAAATGTAATTTGTTTTGAAGTTTGAACTTAAGATCCATCTTGAGCTTAAACTCAAGTTCCATTGTGCAGAGGTGTACTGCCATATGGCGCGTCCCCGGGTGGCGGATAGGGGAACGCTCGTCGCTCGCTCTTCAGCGGAGGGCAGGGGCCAAATAAAATAACCCCCGCGGACCAAACACAAACCCAAGCCAAGGTGTGCGAAACCGTGCTGAGGGCTGCATGGCACCTGGGTAGAGGTGTCCTGAACGGTTCCCCCGGGGCACCAGGTCCAACCCCGGCGGTATTTAGTGGCCTTACCCCAGCATCCAGGCTCTGCTGGGGCCGACGCTAATTTCCTAGGCTACTCGTGGGAACAAAAATGGAAGAAACAAACACAAACACCAACATTCAAGAAAATAAAAAACAAAAAGAAAAAGAAGAAAAAGAAAAAAACGAAAAAAACAAAAAACAAAAAGATGAGCAAAAAACGGAGACAGTTACAAGCGAACAAGCAGGCTACCCAGCGCCGACGCCTGGCGACCGAAGCAACAAGAAGACGCCGCCTAAGCATCCTTATAACCAAGCAGCGAGGGAGACCTTTTTGACTCAATACCTCAGTCAAAGACCCCTGGAACTGACTCCCACCACCGCGGAATCCCCTGCACAACGGCAGGCAACGCTCAGGCAAGAAGCCCTACAACACCAGAGTGAAGAAGAAGCTCACCTACAAGCCATCCGCGATATACTCGCGACGATGAAAGAGAGCTTCTTGAAGTTCAAGACCGTTCCGAAAGAGATAAAGGAAGCTACCGAAAAAGCAGAAGATGCTCTGGGTAAAAGTCAGAGGTGCCGCAAGAAATGGAAGAGCGCGAGGCTTGCTGCTGACCGTATGACCGAGGTCGCCACCTCAAAGCCTATCGAGGTGATGAGCGGGGAAAGCGGCCCACCCCGGACGCCGGCTGTCCGACAGGTTAAGTTGAGACAACCACCAACCCCAGCCAGCAAACGAAAAAGAGGCACCAGGGAGACTCCAAGTCCCCAAGGCTCCGAGGCCACCAGGAGCAACAGAAGGAAGAAAGCAGACCTGGGCGAGAACTGGACTCTGGTATCGCGCCCACCGAGAAAACCGCCCAAGGTACCAACAACGGCTGCAGCGCCCGCAAGGAACCGAGAGGTAAGGGGTGAGAATACCCAACCCAGCAGGAGAACTCCCAAGACTCGCCCTGAGGCGGTCCTAATCAGGCCAGCCATCGGCAAGAACTACGCGGAAGTCCTAAAAGACATCAAGAACAGGGTAGACCCCGCTAACCATGGTGTCAACATAAGGACAATCAGAGAGACGCGGACGGGGGCCGTCCTGGTGGAACTAGGCAATGCAACGGAAGCCAATAACAAGTTTGGAGAGGTTATCCAGACGGCAATCGGAGAAATAGGGACTGTCCACAAGCTTACACCAAGGTCGACAATCGAGATCAGAGATATCGATACTACCACCACAGAGGGGGAAATCGAAGCCGCCATCATCGGAGTGCTGGGCGCTGCCAGCCGCGAAGATATGAGCGTCAACCTCCGGAAGAGCACTCTTAGAGGAAACCGAATGGCCCTTATAGAAATGGATGCCCAAGCTGCAAAAAAGCTCGATAAGATCGGCCGCATTAAGATCGGATGGGTGAACTGCCGAGTACGACTAAGCCCACAAGCTATCAGATGTTACAGGTGCCACGGATTCGGACACCGAGCGACCGAGTGCAAGGGGGCAGACAGGTCCCAGCAGTGCTGGAGGTGCGGAAGCGACGGCCACAAGGCTACGGCATGCACCAAAAAGCCGCACTGCCTCCCGTGCGCGGACTTGAGAAACGGAAGCCCCACAGACCACGTACCTGGCTCCGGCAGATGCACCGCGTTTTCCGCTGCGGCGAGCACGACTAAAACGCGATGGCGGTAATAGTACAGGGCAACCTGAACCGGGCAAAGCTAGCACAACAGCTACTTCCCCAAATAGCAAACGAGCAGAAGGCAGACGTCCTACTCATCTGCGAACAAAACCGAGACGAGAAACACCCAAACTGGTACAAGGACAATTCGGGCTGGGCCGCAATCTGGGTCCGCAATCGAAAAAACGTACCAGTGACCGACTCCGGCGCCGGCGATGGCTTTGTATGGATCAGGTCCGGTGCCAGAACATACGTGAGCTGCTACCTCTCACCCAGTGAATCGATCGGAACCTTCAGGGATAAGATCAACAACCTCGAGGACACAATTAGACAAATGGATGGGGAAGCAGTGATTGGAGGCGACTTTAATGCCAAGGCAATCGAATGGGGGATGCAGTGGACAGACAGCAGAGGTGCAAGTCTGGTTGACATGGCGGCTAGGCTCGACCTGACCGTCATGAACACGGGAACGACCACCACCTTTAGGAGAGCTGGGACCAGGGGCTCCATCATCGATGTAACTTTTGCTACCCCCAGAGTCGCGGCCACAATCAAGAACTGGAAGGTGCTAGAAGAGCTCACTGCAAGCGACCACCAGTACATCAGGTTCGAGATCGCTCCAGCGGCCAACATTGACGGGCAAAGAAGAGGACGACCAAAGTCAAAAGGCTGGAACGTAGCCAACCTAGACAGAGAGCTGCTGCGCCTGGAACTGAGCCGAGACGAGACTCTTCTACAAGAAGCTGCCCCGCCGGGAATTAACGAGGACGCGGAGCGACACGTTCAACGCACAATGCAGCTGATTGAAAAAGGATGCAACGCTTCCATGCCCAGGAAAACCGGGAAAGAGCACAAAGCGCCCGTCTACTGGTGGTCGGACTCTATCGCCAGGATGCGCGCCGAGTGCCTCAAACTCCGGCGCCGATCACTTAGAGCTAATAGAAGACGCCACGTGGGCGACGCCACTGCAGCTGCCGAAGCCGCTGCGGCACTGTATAAAGCCTCGAAAAAGGCCCTGGTTAAGGCCATCGCCGCAGCCAAGGCCCGAAGCTGGAAAAACCTTTGCATCGAGCTGAATAACGACATGTGGGGACTCGGATACAAGATAGTCACGAAGAAACTGGGAGGGCTTGGCCCTGAGGGGCCCAAGGACCCGGCAACCATGGAAGAAATTGTCAAGACCCTCTTTCCTGACCACCCAGAAAGAGAGCACACCGAGATAGAGCCAGGCGGCGAATTCCCGCTTTTCACCGAGGAAGAGCTCAGAGAGGCGACTTGCAACCTGCCCAACCGTAAGGCCCCAGGCCCAGACGGTATACCATCCGAGGTGCTCAAAGCGATAGCGAACGACTACCCTTTTCTGCTGCTGAACATGTACAATGCATGCCTGCGGACTGGGACTTTCAGCGCCAGATGGAAAACGCAAAGGCTTGTCCTACTAGACAAGGGCAAAGGACCACCAGTAACGGCATCCTCGTACCGGCCGCTATGTATGCTGGACAACGCGGGGAAGATCTACGAGAAGATGCTGCGAAAGAGAATCAGAGCAGCGGTTGAAGAGACCGGCGGCCTGTCGGACATGCAGTTCGGCTTTCGAGAAGGGCGATCCACGATAGGAGCCATACAAGAGGTCGTAGAAACTGCAAAGAGGGCATGGCACACCACCACCAGAAACAAGAGCGTATGTGTCCTTGTGACACTCGACGTAAAGAACGCCTTCAACTCCACAAGATGGACTGATATCCTCGAGGCACTAGAGAGGCTGCGAATCCCAGGCTACCTCAGGAGAGTAGTTAACGACTACCTCCGAAACAGGAAGCTCGTATACGACACGACAGAGGGGCAGCGAAACTCGAGAGTCACATCCGGTGTTGCCCAAGGCTCAGTCCTTGGACCCGACCTCTGGAATATCAACTATGATGGCATTCTAAGGCTAGACATGCCAGAAGGAACCCGAATCGTGGGCTTCGCGGACGACATCGCCGCGGTGGTAACGGCGGAGACACCCCCACAAGCTCAGCGAAGGGTAGCAGAAGCGGCTAGAAGAACGGAACACGGTCTAGATCTTGCGGCGAGCAAAACCGAAGTAGTGGTATTAACAAGGCGCCGCCTTTTTCCAGACCCGCTTAGCGTCAACATCGACGGGGTGGCTATAGAGTCCAAGCGATCGGCGAGATACCTAGGGCTAGTGGTAGACAAGAAGCTGACATTCTCGGAACAGATCCGCGGTGTGGCTGATAGGGCTGCAAAAATGGTGGCGGCACTCTCCAGACTCATGCCCAACGTTGCAGGGCCAAGATCAGCGAAAAGAAGAGCCATGATGGGTGTATGTCACTCGATCTTGCTGTATAGCGCGGAGATTTGGGCCGACGCTCTGAGACTTGCGAAACACCAGAAAAGGCTGATAGCCGTGCAGAGATCCAGCGCCCTGAGAGTAGCTTGCGCTTACCGCACAGTCTCTGGGAGCGCCGCGATGGTCATTGCAAGCGTGATCCCCATCGCTCTGCTGGCCAGGGAAAGGATGCGAATACATCAACGACGAGCGGAAGGGAACCGTACGATTGTCAAAGCTCAGGAACGAGCGCGCATCCTCCATGAGTGGCAGGAGACCTGGGCGCAGGAGACGACAGGCAGATGGACGTACCGGCTCATACCCGACCTATCGCCGTGGCTGAGCAGAGAACACGGAGAAACCAACTATCATACGTCGCAATTCCTCTCAGGGCATGGCCACTTCAACGCCTACCTGTTTAGATTTAAGAGGAGAAACAGTCCGCAGTGCGATTACTGCGTAGAGGATGACGATGCCTGCCATACGTTTTTCGCGTGCCTTAGGTGGGCAGAAGAAAGAAGCGCGTTAACAGCTGCCCTGGGGGCAGATCTAACCCCGGAAAATGCAGTAGAGCAAATGCTGCAAAGCGAGGAAAAATGGATAAGTATCGTGGAATACATAGAGAAGGTGCTGCGCACCAAGAACGAAGACGAGCGTGCGAGGCAGGTACGGAATACCTAAGCGCATGAGGCTAGCGCCCAGATGGGCGCGGAAATGACACCTCCCAGATGCAATGCAAGAGCGGTTCCAGGGAGGGGCAAATGTCAAGGAGAAAGGGTGTGTGGTTTTTAGTGGGTACAAATCCCACACGTTAGGGAGTGCGTACCCTCCTTAATTGTCTTATTGAAGATTTTCCACAATCCCTCGAAAAAAAAAAAAAAAAAAAAAAAAAAAAAAAAAAAAAAAAAGAAAAAAAAAGAAAAAAAAAAAAAAAAAAAAAAAAAGCTTAAACTCAAGTTCGATCGAACTTAATTATTTTGACAATTAAGTTCAAAAAATACAGTCGAGGGAGGTGCTGGAACAAGTTTGATCGAACTTAAGTTCAAGCTCAAGATGGATCTTAAGATCAAACTTCAAACCAAAGTTAAGTTTGAACTTAAGATCGATCTGAAGTTCGTACTAAAGTTTGAACATAAGTATGAACTTATGATGATCCTTAAGCTCAAATTTAAGATTCATCTTAAATTGGAACTTAAGCTTAAATTTAAGATTCATCTTAAATTGGAACTTAAGTTCGATTTTAAGTTCCAACTTGAGTTCAATGGAAAATTTGATGTCAAGTTTGATATTAAGAACTTAAAATTCGTCCCTAAGTATTCGGTATTTTTATGTAAAATCTTTCTTCAATGAAAATAACCAATTGATTGTCAAAAATCATTGTTTTTCATTTAATTTCATCTATAATGTATAAAATATTATTGTTTTTTTCATCAAAATTATGTTAAAGCTGCATTTGCGCTTTGGATCTTTGACATAAGTTGCATTTCAATGCCTCCCCAAAGTAGCCCCGCACTCGGGGTTACTTTGACTTTTTTTAAAAATATATATCAAATTGTGGGGGGCTGGTAGGACTTGCTATTGTTGTACATGTTGTAGCCAAAGGTCACATTGTTCTGATAGAACAAAAAAAAATTAATTTTGGATGTTAAGAAAAAGTTACGACCAAAAAACTCCCGAAACACGAACAAAGTAGCCTCATTTCATGGTACAATTTTTTAAACAAAAACCGGATTTTTGAAAGTCTTTTTTCATTATTTTTTTTTCATGTAAAATTTTTTTTTAAAACAATTATTTCATGTACACAATATTGCAATCATTAATGATTAGTTTTTTTTTTGATAGTTAATTTGTCTATTTACCTTTAAATCATAATTTTCAATAACTTTCAATGAAAACAGCCAATTTCGGAAAATATTCCAAAAGATTTTTGCTGTCGATAGAACTTTACGATGAGGTATAACTTAGATAAAACTTAGATATAACTCAAGAAATCGCATATTTTATTTACATTTTTTATGGGTCATTTGAAAGTTATTGTTTTATAATAATTCTCCCGAATCCGGAGAGATTATTTACATTTCTTTTACTGCACCGAGAAAATAATGCATTCGCCAGGATTTAACTGTTAACAAATATAAAGTTGAATATGATGAAATCAATTATGTTTTAACAAATTAATAAATTGGAAAAATCAATAAAATTAATAAATTAAAAAGTTAAATAACTTGTTAATAAATTTAACAAGTTAATAAATCAAATTAATATTTTTCAACGACTAACAAATTTTGTAGCAGTTAAAGAATATTTAAGTAAAAGTGCCAACTAAATTTATTTCTTTACTACAAATAAATTTTTTTTTTCAGTGTGCAACATGCAATTATTAATGATTTGCTTTTTTTAATTTTTAACAACTAGATTTTTTATTAGTGCCGGAAATTTATATTAATGGAAATTAATTGCAGAATTGAGCTTCAATGAGGAACCGTTTAGGATATTTAATTTCGATTACTTTCAATTGAAATTTTGGAACATATTCCGAAAGAGTTTTGCGGTCATTGCGATTTCACGGTGAGACATAACTCAGAAGATCGTCTAATGGCTCCGCGAGGTATCAGCTGAGGAGCTTTATCGATGTAAACAACCGCTAAAACTTTTGCGGTTCACGACAAAAACGATAAAGAAAGAGGGAGAGAGAGAGAGAGAAACGACGGAGATTAGACAGAGAGGGAAAAATGATCGTGCGAGAGGTCTGCTTGCCCCCGTGCCAAAGTGCCGTTGTATTTTTAGAAACGCACTCAGCATAGTAACGTCAAACGTCGTCGTGGTCGTGGTCGTCGTCGTCGTCGTCGTCGTCGTCGACGACGACAACGACAACGACGAAGAGTCTCATTTCACACGTCAGTCTACACGCCCTCGCTTGATGCGCGATCTCTTTCTATGTAGTCAAATCGCACCTCTCAAGAGAGGGCTACACCTAGTGGTAAGAGTCAGATAATCACTTTTTCTAAAAATAATATTTGTTGACACTCCATAAGTTTGTAGAAGATCCTTGAAAATTTCAATGAGAGCGGATTAAAAATCGAATCGGGTCGAGCTCTTTAAAAGCATTTTCATGGGAAACACGTTCTTAAGGGGTTGCATAGGTTCCTTCAGTGAAAGAAGCATATTTTCCCTATTTTTTATATAATTAATAAATTATTGTATTCAAAATTTGGAGCGTACAAAAGAGCAACATTTAAACAATATTTTATAAAAATTTCTTTGAAAAACTTGGAAAATTCGACCGATGGGACCTAGTTTCCAGAGACCCCTCCAGAAAGTGTTTTTGTGGTGGTTAGGATAACTCATCGTAGCTTTATCTGAAATTAAAAAAACAAATTTTATCTGATAGTAGATAAGTATAGCTCGTGATTGAACGAATGATTTAAAAAAAATTTTATTTAAATTTTTAGTAGAGTTGTATGCAAAACAGTATGTTTTTCGGTACAATTTACACAATATATATAGCCTTATAAAATCAGCTGTGATCGAACAAAAAACCTCCATGCAATCATTAGTCAAACCTATTTTGAAGAAGTGTTTTCGTTTTTGAGAAATCGTGTCCAAAAAAATATTAATAATAATAAATCAAAAAATAATATAATAATAAAAATAGAGAAGGGACTTTCTAATGAAGGGCTCTTTCTCTCTCTCTATCCTATTGCTCCTGTTACTCTGTTTAACCTGAAACTTTGAGAACGAATTCTAGAATTATTGTATTATTAGACAAAAAAAAAGTAAAAAATGAATTTTTTGAAATTTTCAAATTCATGTAATCCCTCTTATCGTCAATGAGCAAGATATTTCAAAAACTATTTCATCTATCTTTATGAAAGTTTTAGGGCTGTTTCTGGATGTGAGAATCAAGAGGATCGATGACTTGATGAAAGAAAAATCTCCATCTTTTCCACAAAAGTCGAGACTAACTTTAAATACCGGTCATTTTTTTGCACTCATTTTTGCAACTTGGGGAGATATTCCAGATTTTTTCACAGTACACTGGAGTCCCGTTGTAATGAAGCCAATTACAATCAACAAAGTTCGGTGCACTAAATCTATAAATATGCGTTCAAGTATAGAGAGCAAACCCCTATTTTGTTAGTTACACCGGGGCTGTATATTTATATATATGCGCCCTGCTAGTAGAGATGAACCCCTGTTTTGTTCATTGTAATGGGGCTCCAGAGTATTTCTCAAATTCCTTCGATCAGTACAAAACACCCAGGCCTAAGTTTCCTTAATTTTAAGTGCCTAAATTTAAAGAATTGGGACCTATAGTGTCATTTGTCGATCGAGGATGCCACTTCGAGGATGCCACTACTTCTTCAGCTGGCTTATAGCATCACTCTAAGACAATAAATTTTTATGTAATAGCCGTCCAAAGTTGAGTGGTCTCGCCTGTGCCCGAGTGTGTCAACTAAGGTCGAGTGATTTTTTGAATATTTAAATTTTGTATCATATTCAGCTTTGATATTTTACTATGAATCCTGTATAACTTTAGAAAATAACCTTTCAAGAAGTTCTAACAAAATTTGCAAGTTGAAATAGAAAAATGGTATATTTTTTATAAAAATTTTCATCGCTGGGGTACAAACCACCCCAATGTGTCAAGTACGTTATTCTGCAGAAATGTGTCAAGTGAGGTTTAAAAGAGTAACCAATATTCTCAAGAAATTTGTTAATTTTTTCACATTAATTTCAATGAC
This sequence comes from Alloplasta piceator, assembly GCA_946863875.1. NCBI lineage: Eukaryota > Metazoa > Arthropoda > Insecta > Hymenoptera > Ichneumonidae > Alloplasta > Alloplasta piceator. The sequence continues at coordinate 57,721,407 of OX333071.1, forward strand.
CTCATTCCCAATGTTCGGCGGAATAGACCTTTTTCGAAAAGTGCTTTCTGGACATCAGTTGTAACGTTGACATGATTATATATTATTGAATAAAAAAATTACAGAGTTTTTTTAGGATTTTACTTCATGAAATATTAAAATTCTGTATAAATACATGGTTATGGCTTACTGAAAATAGCATAAATTGCCCAAAAATTCGTTTTATTGCAGCCAAGACAAGTAGAAAACACATTTCCTTTTTTAAGCGTTTTAATTCACGTTCCTGTCCTAAACATTTAGGTTTGATTTCGAACCTTTTAATTTGCGAGTGACACCGATATATCCATGGAAATGTATGTCCCACGGTAATTAAACGGCCTCGAAGATAATTTCAGCGTCTTAATCCCAGGTACTTGGGAATTTATAACGCTGCTACTATACTGCCATTTTTCCTCCACCCTGAACGCATAATTGCAAATAAAATAGCAAATACGTGGATACGAGGAATTCCTCGCAAAATCGATCAATGTTTTTAAACGCACTGGAAATGAAGAAAAATCTCATGACCTACATTTATTTGAGACATTTTAGAGGTTTCCAAATTTTTTGCCGAAATTAATCTCAAACAACAAACAAAAAATGTGTTCCTGGATGGCAAAATACTACTGATGTTTTTTTAAAGCGGATTAACGTTTTTTGTTTTGAATTTTTGAAGGTTTCAAAATTAAATCAATACCAATGTCCCAGAACTTAAGGAACTGAGCTTGATCACTCACAAGTACTGCATATCAATCGTAAAATGTTTGCTACGTACCTAGAAATCAATTACAGAAACCTTCTAGTTGTTTTTTCAAAGATAGACATATTTCCCAATTTTATTGTATTTAAATGTTCTACACATGGAAAAAACGTCTCAGATGGTTGAACCAAACAGTTTAGTACTCTGTGGACCAGACGGGAAATTGGTTAGATCAACTATATAGTTTGTTGGGTCAACTAACCAACTTTATTTCTTAGTTATCATAACTAAGTCGTCTCAACGACTTAGTTTACTAACCTTAACTAACCTTATTTCTTAGCTACCACAAGTAAGTCGTTTAAACGGCTCAGTTTACTGACCTTAACTAACCTTAACGTAGTTTACCAACCGTTACTTAGTTTACTAACCTCATTTCTTGGTTACCATAACTTACTCGTTTAAACGACTTAGTTTACTAACCTCAACTACCCTTAACGTAGTATACTAACCTTATTTCTTAGATACCACAACTAACTTGTTTAAACGACTTCACTTAGTTTACTAAGCTTATTTCTAAGTCGCCACAACTAAATCGTCTAAACGACTTAGTTTACTAACCTTGACTAACCTCCACTTAGTTTACTAACCTTCACTTAGTTTATCAACCTTAACTTAGTTTACTAACCTTAACTTAGTTTACTAACCTTAACTTAGTTACCAACCTTAATTAACCAACTAACTATCTAGTTGATCCAACCAATTTCCCGCCTGGCGCTCAGAGCACTGAGTTGTTTGGTTCAGCCATCCAAGTATTTTCTTCCGTGGCAAATTCGACCGGCAAATTTACTGTTGGGCTTTTGCTTACTTTATTTCTTTCTCCCATAAAGATCGATTTTAACTCGTTCTCTTGAATCCTTCGCGTATACAAGCATTGAAAGATATCAAATAAACTTTGGAACTTAAAACAATAGAAAAATTTCATTCTGTTGTCAAATACTTACTACTGATTCGTTGACTGGAAGTCTATTTCTGATAAACTTTACAATTTTCGAAGTTTCGGCAAAAATCAAAATATGAAATGAACAAAAAAAATGTTGGATCATCAACCCAATTTTAAAGAAACCCAGGATACGTTTTAGAGATAGTGACATTAAAAAAAAATCTACTATTACGACGGAAGGACTCAGGGTTAAAGATTAACCAGTTCCACCAGAAATCCTCGGCATCGAGTATCTGTGATTCACCTGTGGGTCACTCGAAATCGTAACGGTGCTCGTAAATCCCGCGATTTCGAACACAACAGAAACTTTTCTCGTGAAACTCAAACTTCTTCCTCGCGCTATCTCACTTTCTCTTATCTCCTCTCTCTCTCTCTCTCTCGCTCTCTTTCACTGGCTGCAACCGAGAAACTCCGGTATAATGCAAAACCGAGCGATGGTGTGCGGTGGTGTTGCAGTTATTTACGACATCACCGCAGCGGAGCTCCGCGAAAATGCGCTGCTCACGCATTGACGCAAGGCGGGCGTGCAATGGACTGCTCTGAACCACCACCACCACCACTGTCCATATATCCATGTATCCCAAGTTTCAGCATTTTCCCAAGCGCGGCCCACTTTATACACATAATGAGAGAGATAAATTGCGAGCCATTATTATTATCCGCGCCGTTCTTCTCGCCATTACGCCGTTATTATTATCCTCGGCGTCGTGAACTCTTCCCATCTTTCTCTATTTTACCATCTCTTTATCCTCCGTCTCACCATTTCGGCTTGATCTCTTCCACCGAGAGAGAGTGCCCGAGACAAATCCGAGTTACATTCATAGACCCGCGGGGCTATAGAGAAAACTCTCTGGGCTACCAAGTTAAACGGCAAAGTTACGCCAAGAAGGACAGGATAGTGTGTTGGACGACGTCGACGATGACGACGGACGAATTCTGTCCGTTCACTAAGGTGGAATCATGGACGATTCATAGTCCGCGCACCGTTCCATTAATGAGAAGTTCGCCTAACGCATTGAGCAGCTCTCTCTCTCTTTCTCTTCCTCCACCACTTTCTCATTTTTATTTTGCACTTGTTTCAGTAGACACACACAGACAGACACATTCTCTTCTTGTTCCATCTCCCTTCCTCTAAGTACTCTGTTATTATAGCTGTTCATAATGGCTTGGATCAGAGTCGAGAGAAGAGGAGATAGGAGGAACGTTTGGCAAAGCTGGTCATCCTCGTATTAAGATTGCTCAGGCCGCATATTATCTCGCGTTAAATTCATCAGTTTTGTACATGTGGCCTGAAACCTCGCATTATACTACAACGAAGTGCAGCGTGAGTCTATTTCCAAATGGCAACAAAACGATGAAACTTTGGGACTTCGTTATTAGCCCTCAAGATCTGGCTTGTGCTATGATTCCAACAGTAGCCATCTTTGTAACGCGGAATATCCATTTTGATGCTTGATACTTGGATGCAGGGGGTGATAAACCATCGCGAGACACACACGTGGCTTACAGTAATTGTGCGACAGACCGAACGAGAATTACGAGCGATACACCCTCTGAGACGTAATTAAGGGGTCTTTCGAGATGAGAGTTTAAGTGCTTGAAAATCGACTTGGGGCCGAATTTTTAGACTCAAAATCGTTACTTTGCAAGGTGAAGGCTTAATGAAACATATTCATTTTGAAATGGTTTTGTTTTGTTGTTTGTTATCTTTAATCTGCATTTATGGCTTAATAGTTAATACGGGGTGGTCACTGAATGAGACGAAAGAAAGTCCCTGACATTTCCTTGAAATTTTCTTGATATTTTCGAAAATTTCTCTGACAAAACTTTCAGCTTTGTGAAAAAAGTAATACTGTTAGAACATTGTATATGTTTATTATTATTTATTCTTTGGTGTTGTTTATTAAAATATATCTTTGGAAGAAATAAATTATATAGTCTCTAAGAACCATTTTGTTTCCCATTTTTTTGCGAGTTCTTTTTACATTTTCACTGAAAAATATTAAATTCGCTGAAATTTCCGGATTTCCCTGACACTTGAAAAATTCCCTGACAGTGGCCACCTTGTAATAGTGTTTGAAATAAAAAGTTTTACTCGATCCTTACTTGACACACTTTTGCAGAATAACGTACTTGACACACTGGGGTCGTTTGTACCCCAAAGATAAAAATTCTTATAATAATATACCATTTAATATCTCAACTTGCGAATTTTTTTAGAGCTTCTTAAGAGGTTACTTTCCAAAGTTACACAGGATTTATAGTAAAATGGCAAAGTTAAATATGATTTAAAAAAATTGAAATATCCAAAAAAACTGAAAAAATGACAACTTTTACGAAAAAAATCAAAACTTTTTTATTTGTCGACAAAAATGGTTAAAAATTGAACTGAGTTTGCTTTATATATAGCACTACAAGAAAAATAGTAGTAGTAAAATAATATAACAGGAAAAAAATGAGCGCGAAATTTTCGCCATTGACCTTACTTGACAGACTGGGGTACAGGCGGGACCACTCGACTTTGGACGGCTACTACATACAAACTTATTGTCTGAGATTGATGCTATAAGCTTGAAGAAGTAGTAGCATCCTCGAACTAATGACAGATGTCGCCATAGGTCTGATTAAAAAAAAATGTGGTACTTAGAATGACGGTAATTTAGGCCTGGGGTATTTTGTACCCCAGTGTGTGAAGTAAGGGTTAATTACTGTGGGCTAGAACTCAATAATTAATGCAAGATAAAGGATTCAATAAGACTGAAAGTGCTAACGAGAAATGCGACTGCGAATCTTAAATTTACTAATAATGGCTGCTGAGATCTGCAAAGATGAAATCACATTCACATTCCTGGCGGAATTTGTTATTTTTTCTTGCAACAATTACAATTTCCGAAGGAATTGGTGATTCATTTAAAGTTAATTGCAAATTCTAATGGAATTATTAATTTGTTTAAAAACAATTATAAGTTCTAAAGGAATTGTTAATGAATTTTGGAATCAGATTTACTCTCTTGATGCTGAATTTATAGACTCAAAATTGTCACTTTGCGGAGTGAAGGCTTAATGACAGCTAGAATTTTTGGCTCCACAGTTAATATTGTTCGAAAAAAAAGTTTTACTTAATTACTCTGGGCTAGAACGCAATAATTCATGCAAGATAAAGGATTCAATAAGACTGAAAATGCATCAACGAGAAATGCGACTGGGAATCTTACATTTACAAATATTGGCAGCTCAGGTCTGCAAATATGGGATCACATTCACGTTCTTAGTGGAATAAGATATTTTTTCTTGCAATAATTACAATTTCCAAAGAAATTAGTGATTAATTTAAAGTGAATCGCAATTTCTAATGGAATTGTTAATTTTTTTGAAAACAATTACAAGTTCTAAAGGAATTGTTAATTCATTATGGAATCATGGCAAATTTCAAGAGGAATTCTTAATTCGTTCTAAAACAATGACAAAGTCTTGAAGAATTTATAATTTACTTGAAGAAAACATAAAGTTCCAAAAAAGTAATCATTTGCTAAAAAAATTACAAATTTCGATTTAATCAGTTATTCATTTCCACGTAATTGTCAAATCCGACAATTGTTATTCATATCAAACTAAAGTCGCTAATTCGGGTGAAACATTTGAAGTTTAAAAAAATTTAATTACATTGATGGCGAAGAATTCTGAGTTCCGATTGACCGATAGATATTACGGTGGCCTTTTTTCCAATGTCCAATCATCTCTCATCGTACATTTTATGCTCGTCGACACATCGATTAATATCAATTCGTCCCGTTAATCCAACATCAAGCCTTGATCGCCCGGATCATAGTAATTTAGTCTATTCGCATCTTCGATCGTCAAGCTGTATGATGGAAATCACAATATCTCAAGGATCGGTTCTTGACTCCCTTCGATCGTGTCTCGTTGTCGCCAAACCGGCTTTCAAGCTTTTCCACACAAACACCCATACACAAGCAGATATAACGTAGGCGGTTATCGCGAGTTCTCGGAATATAGTCGCGAAAACTAGACGCCGATGCAGTCTGAAAAGAGGGATAAAATAAATTAAACGAAAGAAAAGACGATGGGAAGGAACATCGAGAATCCAGCGGAGCAAAAGTTGGTTGAGTCTTCCATCGAGCTAAATGGCTCGGATTCGTCCCTTTGCCCCTTAATTTTTCCTCGACTTGTGTCCTTATGCCTGTGAGCTTTATCGTCATGTATATATATATATGGGTCATTCCATGTCAAGCCGACCAATAGTTGGAATCGACCCTTTTCAATTTCGATGAAATTTGGTCAGAAGTTTTCTTTTATAATACAACGAAGTTCTATCAAAGGAAAAAAATGTAGAAATTTTTTTTCGAAAGTTATGCAAAATTCCACTATTTTTTCGATTTTTCAAGTTGATTTTTTTAATATCTCGAAATCAAATATAGTTACGAAAAATATTCGTTCTGGGTTCGTCTTAAAGAGTATACTTCGAGCTACGAAAAAAACATATTCCGAATTATTTTTCTGAAAAATGATGATTTTGGAGAATTTTGAATTTAAAAAAATCGTGAAAATCCACGATCAACATTAAATTTTTGGTTCAATTTTTTTAATATAATACCTTGTACTGATCCTAAAAGATTCTGAAATTTTCAGAATTGCGATTCTTTTACCTCTTAAGTTAAGTAAACTTGAGCAATTAAGTAATTTTGTAATTTCGAGCAGTAAAAATTACAAAATCACATGATTGCTCAATTTTACTTGACTTGGAGGTAAAAATTTTTTTTTTCACCTAAATTAAAAAATTCATATTTTTTAAGAAAAAAAAACGCAATTCCGGAAATTTCACCATCTTTTAAGATCAGTACAAGGGATTATATTTAAAAAAATTGAAAAAAAAAATTAATGTTGATCGTTGATTTTCACGATTTTTAACAATTAAAAATTCTGAACATTCATCATTTAAAAAAAAAAACAATTTGGAATTTTTATTTTTTCGTAGCCCCAAGCATAGTCTTTAAGATGAACCGAGAACGATTTTTTCGGAACTATAATAGTTTTCAAAATATTTAAAAAATCATTTCGAATCATTTAAATAATGGTGAAATTTTGAATTTTACATAACTTTCGAGAAAATTTTCAAAATTTATTTTTTTCTTTAGAACTTCGTTTTATGACAGAAGAAAACTTCTGACCAAATTTCATCGAAATTGAAAGGGTTCGATTCCAACTATTGGTCGATTTGACATGGAATGCCCCATATATATAGGAGCGATATCACCCGCGCGTGTTGAGGCTCACGCGTCAAGTCAAGCCAAGACTCTCCACGGCTCGTTATTCATAACTCCTTGGCGTTTTGTCGCGAACAGCGTCGGCCCTTGTATCGTAAGTGCCGGGCGTCGACGTCTCCCGCTCGTAATTAACAGCCGAGAGAAAAGGAGAGGAGATATATATCGAGAGAGACCCCCACGGCAACCCACACTCGCGAGAACGCGCACAGAGATGAGTCCTCCTCATCATGATTCGACCGGCGACTGCCGAACCGATCTTTTGCTCCTCTTTTTCATCCCACATATGCGCAGCTTGAGTTTATGCGTTCTCGTGAACGGTTTTGTCGTCGGTGCAAACGGACGATTGAAGTACGAAAGCTACGAGTTGAACGACGAGGAAAATGCGACTCTCTGGTAATGGCTAATGGCCTCCCGGTGTAAGACGTCGTCACGGCACCACGCCGATCCTGCGTATCGCGATAACTCTTTTTCTTCACTTTTACAAACGTTCATTAGCTATTTATATGGGGCACTCTACATTACACCTCCTCCATGATTCTATGTGCATTCAGATAGTCGCCCACTATGACGACCGAAGTTTCGACGTTTTTTCATGAATTTCTTTAAATAACCAAGTAAAATGCGATCATTCTGAAATTTCTACATGTTGTTATTTGTATCTTGAAGAGTAAAAAAAAATGTTGTTTACATAATTTTACATGAATTTGTTTATGATTTTTTGTACGTCCAAGTAAAGTCCTCGAAAAAAAGGTGTGATTTGTTTTGGGGAAGCATGCAGCCTTCCGTAGTCATCTGAAATCCCAAAATCCAAAGAGATTACTGTTTTGTAGGCTTAATTCTAGGTCTATAACGTATAATATGCATATTTTAAGAAAAAAAAAAGAAAGGGTGGACTTGTGAACAAAAAAGTCTTCGAAATCGATTTTTCTTTGATAAATTGTTTAAAAAAATTCGATTATTATTAAAAAATTAAATGTTTTAAAGGTTAGGTATTTAGCTATGTGTGTCTAAAATAACAGGTAAAATTTTTAGCAAAATCGATTGAATAATTTTTAGTCAGTGCTTCCCCGAAATTTTGAAAGCGTAGTTCCAAGAAAAACGCGTTTAAAGTTTTGGCAACAGATTGTGTATAAAAAAATTATACGTATCTTGCGAAAAATGTAAGAAAAATTGATTTTTTGAACCCCCTGTGCGTGAAAATTCTAGGGAAGCCCTGACTTAAGTCGGGACCTTGTCGGGCTTGAATGTGGATACCCTGTCAGGAATTGCCCTCACACCGCCAGGTTGGGCCCCGACAGGGCAATGCCGAGGTTGCCAGGCGTATTTACAATATGGCTGATCCAAGGCAACCCGTTGAGGACCTTGTCGGGCATAACAGTGGATTCCCTGTCATGAATTGCCATAACACCGCCAGGTTGGGCCCCGACATGGCAGTGCCAAGGTTTCCAGGCTCACTTACAATATGGCTGACACAAAGAAACCCGTTGAGGACCTTGTCGGGCTTCGATCGGGCAACCCATTTTCAAAGAAGTCTGTATGATTACAACAGAACCAAATCGGGTTCAAATAGGGCGAAAGTATCGGAGCCCTAATTATTTCAAACATGGCACTGACGAGGCAACCCTTTGAGGGCCTAATCGGGCTTCACGGGGAGTTAGTTCCGAGACTTGCCATGAGATGTCGTATATGGCGTGCGATCTCTCCCATACGGAATATGCAAATAGTATGCTTGTATAGCCGAAGTGGGAGCACGGGTTGTATTCGACACCGCAGAGTCAGGCCTCTCAGGAAGTCATGCCTCGAGGGAAGTCATACCCGCAAGATTTCTACATAGAAATCCTCTGCTTTATACTATTTTTTCGTAACAATTCTCTTGGAGAATTATTAATAATTATTAATAATATTAATTATTAATAATATATTATGAATAATTAATTATTAATAACAATAATAATATCATTATTATTGAAATAATTAAATTTTACAATCTACACGCATAGCGATACTACGTACGTACTAGGGCCCTGATGGGGCTTGACCATGGGCTTGTCGTGGATTCGACATGGCAGACGTGAGGCGGTTGTAAGGGCCCTCATTTGACAACCTTTTAAGGCCCTTGTCGAAAAAGCGTGACTGTCCATTCAGGGGCCCTATTGGGCTTCCAGTCAAGGGCCCGAAGTAAGTTAGGGAAAACCGATCGGGGCCTAGTCGGGGCCTCAATCAAATTCACGCACGGGCCGTCACAGTGAGCTACTACCTTAAACTGGCTCAAAATGAAATATTATTTTTTTTATTCACTTCCTATTTGATGAAATCATAGTTTTTACTATGATATTGGACGCCATGAAAAGAGGGCTACGTAGGATTTTTTTTAGAAGTGCAGCACCTCCTTGATATAAAAGTCCTCGATATAAGAGCACTTCCCCTCTGTTCCGCTTGAGTTTTATTGCTTCCCCTACTCTACCTATGTACGCCGTGCGAGCTCTTATATCGTGCAAGGAACGCTCCGGCGACGAATTTCTCGGAATTCACTCCCTCTAACCGCCCTAGAGCGCTCTTATATCGAGGAGGTACTGTATCGTAATTGGCTCTTCTATATTCGCCATTTGATTAACACGTGAGAAATCGATGTCTACAGTTTGGAGAGAGAAAATAATTATTCTATGGAATACGCCGAAGTATAAATGGTCTTGTATGATAGTTTCCACACTCTTTTTCAAATTGGCGCGTCGTATAATAATTTCGGATACATGCTTGACAAGATACATAGCATGGAGTAGACAAATAATTATTCTCTTCAATAGTGGATTTTTTTTGCAATCTAACTGGGCTCGTACCTTAAAAGGAGGCATATTTAATGATCTACATATTTTTCTTCGAAAATGTAAAAAACAATGTTTTTTCTAGAGAATGTTGGGCGAAATGAAATTTTGCAGTTAATATGAAATCAGTATATTTGTAGTATGCAAAAGTATACCCCCGCACAAAAGTTTGGATACACCAGTCGATATTTTTTGCCGCACTAGGAGTTGTATAACTCCGTAAAAAAAAAGATAATCAAATTTGAAAAAAAGCGTTTTGGTATGAAGGAATCAAGCTTTGTTCCATATTTTTCAAATATTTTTTATGATTTTTTTTGAAGTGAATACTTCTCATGCGACAAAAGCCAGACAGTGTCTGTCAGACATTCCTGTTAAACGCCTGCGTTAAACGTGAATGTCCGGGACAAGAGAATAGAGGAATGCAATAAAAGAGAGAAAGAGCGATGTGTTAGCGAGAGAGAGCGATAGGCCATAGCATGCCCGCCTGTACGCGTTTAGTACGTATCTAAGACAGCAGCGCGCATGCGCGTCGTTGCGCGTCGTTCTATCCGTTGTATGTGTGAGTCCACAGCTATGTATGCGTTCATACTGCGTCTTAATCATCGCGCCCGTGCCTTGTGTCACGTTTCATATTTTATTTTGTGCCTCTTATGTTTATCTATATACGGTGCATCTAGAGTGTTAACATTTTATTCACTAGTTATTATTGTTGCTAAGTTGATGTGTTATTGTGTGGACAAAAACAATAACGATAATATATGTAAATGAAAAACATTGAAAACATTTAAAGTAAGGTTAAACATGGATGATGATGGCGGAACGCAGAGGCCATCAACAAATTTTCCATTCAATGAAAGTATGTGTGCTTAATATTATATTCAATTATAGGTTAACAAAAAAAATTCCCAAATCACAAGTTCAGAAAATAACATCACAATTTAAAAAAATTAAAAAAACAATCAAAGCCATACAGCGAATGTAAGCAGACTTTTGAGACGTCGGGAGGCCTTCGGAGGCCCTGCGGAAGCCTCCCGCACAAAAAACAACAAAACTAATAATCCTAATAAAAATAGTGAAAATTAAAATAATAAATTTCTAAAAACATAATCCCAATTTTAGAAAACAAAAAAAAATAAAGTAATCCTTCCACGCAAAAAAACGAAAATAATAATTATAATGAAAAATATTAATAATTAAAATAAAAAGAATTGAAATAATACCAATTCATCATAATGAAAATATTGAGAAAAACAACTACAATAATAATCATAATGAAAATATTAAGAATAAAATTGATAAATTTCTACAAACATTATCCCAATTTTAGGAAAAAAAATTGAAAGGCTTCCGGAGGCTTTCAGATACTGCGAAAACCTTCGGAGGATACGAGAAAGAGTAGACTCAAAATAATAAATTTCTGAAAACATAATCCCAATTTTGGGAAACAACAAAAAATTTTAGTCGGGCAGCAAAAATAGTAATAATAAAAAAAAATATTAATAATTAAAATAAAACGAATTGAAATGATACCAGTTAATCATCATGAAAATATTGACAAAAACAACAAAAATAATAATCATAATGAAAATGTTAAGAATAAAATTAATAAATTTCTACAAACATTATCCCAATGTTAGGAAACAAAATTCAGAGGTTTCCGGAGGGCTTCGGAGACTGCGAAAGCCTTCGGAGGCTGTGAGAAAAAGTTTGGAGGGCTTCCGAAGGCTTTCAGATACTGCGGATCATTTTGTGTCCTATTTCAGCCACCATGCACCGATTATTACAATCGTCGATCTGGCAGATCAGGAACAACCATAATCGACAACAACAAAAAATCTTTGTAATTCCAGTTCATTCATATTTATTAAAATAAATTTTCAAAACACAAATGTGAACGTGCGGACTACTTTCGACTTCTTCGCCAATTCCATAATTCCATCGCTAACTCTTCCCCTCAACCACTCCGCTTCTCACTCTCTCTCTTCATTCATCGGCAGAAATGATTTTTCGCGTCAGCGAAATGCATACAAGTATTCACTTCCGCGGCGTGTGATTGCACACACCCCGATTTTTTGTCTTTTTTATCCACGGTAAATTTGTAAGGGTTAGCAGACGCTCCATTTTCATTTTTTGAAAACTTTCGTACGATTTTTTTTCTCAAAGTCATTTCACTCTTGGCTAAAAAAAACATATTTTGAAAGATGCAACGTAACTCAAAAACTATAGAGTTTAAGAGATAATGTCAAGTATGAAAAAAGTAGCGTACGTATACACGGAATTGTCTGCAATTATTTCAGAATTTTCTTATAAATTTTTTTTTTACTATTTTCGTTCGATAATCTGATGATGACGTCCCTGCAAAAAATGGTATCTGATTGAAATTTCCGGACTTTGTGATACAATAAAAATCTGAAAAAACGCAATGATCAATAATAATTATTGATAATTGTTGTTTATGGCATGCCAAAAGTTGCTGCATTTTTTCAGGTTTTTATTGTATCACGAAGTACGGAAATTTCAATCAGATACAATTTTTTGTATTTTTATTATAGTAAGAACTAAGATTTTATCAAATAGGAAGCAAAATAAAGTTGTATGTTGAATCAGTCTAATATGATATAATAATAGGGACCAATTTTCTGAGGACCAATTTTCTGGAGGCCAATTTTCCGGGTACCAATTTTCCGGGGACCAATTCTCCAGGGGCCATTTTTCCTGATGCCAAAAGAACTATTAAATAATTGTATACATCGAAACACGAAATTTCTTAATTGAATTAAAAACCAGCGATTTCGAACAAAAAAATTCTTTCCATTTATTTTTCAAAATATAAAACAAGACTTGAAACATTATATTATGTTCATTATTTTCCTCATCGACTTTCAAGAGACTCGTGGTTTCTTTTATCTTGGCCGACTCGCACGTAAATATCCGAAAGATAATAACGTCAAAAAAATGAATATTTTTAAAAAAAAGTTAGGAAATAATTAGCAAGAAAATTCCCCCATTTCGGTTATAAAGAAAAATTCCGGAACTCGAAAAGTTCCGCGAGATTGATCGTAATGATCAACCCCTTTTAAACGCGTTTACCATTCCTATTAATTTACTTCGTCTCTTAGCGTTTTTTTCTCACTCTCTCCCTTGTCGCGCACACGGATTGGCAAAGAAGAAGGAAAAGAAAAAAAAAAGAAACACGGTGCCGAGACGTCGACGCGTTGTCTTCCCGCGGCGAAAAAAAGGAAAACAAAAACAAAACGAAATCGAGACCATGATACTTGTAAACGTCCGCAAATATACGTATATACGTGTGCACAAGTTTCACGGTAACGAAGAGAACAAGAGGCAGATGAGACCCAAGGAAAAAGACGGGGAGCGCGAAAGAAGCAAATTAATTTAAGCTTCCGAAACGTTAGCACGTTACTATACAACACAACAGTGGGGTGAGCCTGCATGCCGCCTACTGACAAAGAGTGTGCTGAACACACATATATATAGGGCATTCCATACCAAATAGACCCTGCGGAAAAAAATATTTCTTAGGGCCTTAGGCCGCTTTACAGGACCATAAAAGGGCATATTTCGCGATTTTTTTTTTCAGCGAAACCATAAAATAAATCGGATTGACAAAAAAGTATTTTATTATACATCTAATTGGGAATACAAAATTATTTTTTCATGGCGATATATGTCAAAATGGCGACTGTGCAGCATTTTTTCGATTACGCTTTTATTTATGGAAGGTCAGTGGCCGAACCAACAGCTTCTATCATTTTTGAGTCACGATGAGACACTAAAGTTTTTTCGATTATATATAAGAATAGCTATAGAAGTACGTAGGATTTTTTTGTAAAAATGGCGCATTTCTAAATCGAAAAGTATAAAATGCCATGAGAAAATCGTCAGGAAATTGTTTATAAAAAAGGACCTATGCAATATAATGAAAAAATCCTATGTAGTGCTTTCGAGAACATTATTTTGAATGTACAGTTGAAATTTCAAATAAATCGGTTGAAATTTGTTTGAGTTATAAATAAGTTCACAGACTTGAAAAATATAGTTCTGAGATAAACGCGTTTAAAGTTTGTAAAAAGCTCGCTGCGGATGAAGAGGGGTTGCACTAGAATACGAAAATCGAGTACTTAGGGATTTTTAACGCACATACCTTTTGGAATATAATTCTATACATACTAAGCAACCTTTTTTTACAAAAAAAATGATTTTTTGAAAATGCCAGAGTGGCCTAAGACCTTAAGGCGTTATTCCGATCTAGAGACATACATTTTGAGCTTTTTGTTGAGCTCGCGATCAAAAAAAAACTTTTGAGCCTTTTTTTGTACAACATATTGGTTAATATTTTGACAATAAACAAAAAATATTTCAAGAAAAAAAATGAAAATTAAATAAGTTATAAGCTGGTCAAGTTGGGGCTGAAAGAAAGAGGTATGCTGACTGACACGATTGCAACCTTTCTAGTCATCCGATACAAAATTTAGAAAACGATCCTTAATTATTAAGAATGTCATTGTGGCCACTACCTCAGAGAAAACGGAAAAACAAATTTCGCGAAATGGTGGCTTGAACCAAAAAGGTGTTTTTTTGACTCTTTTTTTCACAGTTTTTAATTTTTTTATAATAGTAAAAGAAAAAATTTTTATAGAAAAGTCGTAGGGGTGAAAGAGAGTTATACATTGAAGATTGGTAAACATTTTGGAGTAAATTGGTTGAGCAGAACTTGAGAAATCATGTCAGCCGTGTTGAGAAAAGTTATAGTTTCGAGAAAAACGTCTATAGTCCAATTTGCTCCAACGGCGACGTGACTAAAATAGCTATAACTAAGTACATAAATTATTGGAACTTGAAAATTTTCTTTCGAAGATATATTTTTGGAGATTTGAACTTTAAGAATATGCGAAAAGAAGGATTTTTTCAAAATTCTAGACCAGAATACCGCCTCAAAATAATCTGAAAACAAATTGTGAATAAAAATTAACGATTAAACGAACTAACCTAAGTGAAGTTCAATCGTGATTATAGTTGAGATCAGATATGTAGTGCCCCTATTTCAACCTGTATCACCACGAGTTTTTAAAGAAACAAAAAGTATTTTCTCCTCGTGGCCAGCCTCGTGTGTGCATCGTGAGAGCGTGATCACCAATCTTCAAAGACTTTTCAAGTAGCCGTAACTGAAAAATAGGGTATCTCGAATGAGATGAGTGGGAGGGAGGGACTGATCTCTTCGATCGCTCTATTGTTCATCGCTTGTCCGATCGATCTCCCGAGCGGAAATTTGATTCCGGCTGAGATCAGGACCACCTCAGGTTGGCCTTACAACAACATCTGGCCCTGATCAGGGTACATATCAGGCCCTGATGAGACTACATATCAGGCTACATGTCAGGAGAATAACGCTATTACCGAACAGGCTGGGATCAGGCTCCTCATCGCGCACGGTTACTAGCCTCATCAGGCACCTTATCTGATCCTGATCGTGCACGGTTCCTGCCTGATCAGGTGCCTTATCCAGTCCTGATCGCGCACGGTTCCCGCCTGATTAGGCGCCTTATCGCTTATTCATTTGATTCCACAAGAATTTGATGTGGTTATCGAGTATAGGTACAGTACGAGGAAGTCAGCAAAGGACTTTTCGTAATAGGGCTTCTCGTGAAGTTTTATTCCCCGCGGTAGAGAAGTAAATTTTCATGCTCGCGGTCGCATATATAAGCATTCTATTGACATCATCCATAGGGGGGCGAGCGTCCGCCGTACTGCGACAGCTCGCGGCGAGTCTTGGAACTAAAACTCCTGCTCCGTCCCGGATCAGGGAAATATCAGGCTAGCCACATTATTCGGACTGAAGTGTTTTTTGCCGGTTCTTAGCACCACCTGATCTGTCCCTGACATGGATAATGTAAGGCTAGCCTGGCAATCGATGTCATACCAAAATACGATCCGACTGGGATCTGTACGTGATCAGGCTATCCTGATCAGGTTATCCTTACTGATGCCTGATCAGGTCCTTATCCGTATTTGACTATCCGGATCAAATTTCAGCTCGGGCTATTGTTCATCAACCTGCGATTTAAGAAAGAATTGAACCCATTCCGTTCTTCGACCAATCCATTTTTTGTGAAAACTCGTTGTTGTCGAACGGCGTCTGTATGGTTGCTGTTGTTTTGGAGGATACGGTTTCCGCGATCTCGAATTTAAACTGCTGCGCGTCGAAGTTTTTAGCCCGCTCTGCGTCTATGGATTTCTTGGATACATCGACTGACGTTGCGCCGGCAGGCCTTCCTGGTTTTTTGAATTCCTCAGCCTGAACGGATTTTTCGACAGTTTAAGATTCTTCGAAGTACGTTCAAGCATCTTCGAAGTCTTAATTTTTTCCTCTACATTTGCACCAGATAAGAAAAACGTCAAGTGTCGAACCTCTCAAAATATCTTTCGAGGACGAGTGTAAATTTGCAAGGACTAAATTTTTTTTGAATCTTCGATTTCTCCTTTTGAAGAAACGCCAAGAGTCTTTCATCGTCGCTCAAAATTTCCAGTAATTCGAACTTCATGAAACTGTCAGCTTCTACACTAAGCGATATCGCTTTTCCCACAGCAGTGAGACAATAAGCAATACGTTCTTGTATTTTAGTAATACGTTCGTCTCTTACTCTTACATTTTCTTAAACCACTGACATTACCTCGCGATCGAACTCCCGAGCTCCGCCGTAAAATCACCATTTTCTGGAATTCCATAATTTTCCAATAACTTTTATCTTCCTCTTTTGAAAGACCTTGTTTGAATATCTATGCCCAGCGGATTACGACGTCCTTGTGTAAAGCAACTGCTGGTCTGCTTCCAAGCGGGACCCATTATATTCAATACATCTTCCTGAAGATGAACTTCATTTTATTAGATTATTCCTGAGTTCCGGAAAGGAAAGCGTCCCTCGGATTGTCATAGATCGACACGGCTGTCGGAATAGGCACCGGCCCAATTAGTGGTGTCAACAAAGTGAGCAGTGGAATCGCATCCATTCTTTCGACAGAGGGTCTTTCCTCGTTGTCAAACTGAGGAACCTGGGTTTGATGATCATCTCTTTTTAACCGCGACTCTTGCAAAGAGTGTCGCGAATAACTGTTCGAGTGATGTGAGCGATTGGCAGCGTGATTTGAACAACTGCCTGAACGGGCCGAACGACTATCAGAGTAAAATGTCTGACTGTCGGAAAAATATGAATGACGTGAATTTCGATCTCTATCGTCGTATTCTCGTTTCCTCTCGCTATATCCTCTTTGTCTATCACGATCTCGTGAATATTCTCGCGTTCCCTTGAGATGATCCGTCACCTAAAAGGTGAGATTGCCGCAATGCCAGTACTTACCTCAAGAGAGAGAGAGAAGATTATTCCATTTTCATCAAATGAAAATTTTTTTATTCCTAAAAGTCAAACTCTTAAAACGGATTAAATTATGCTTCAATCCTTCATCAAACGAAGGTGTGTATTTTGGTCAGACCAAAAACACGGTGCCGAGCAATCACATCGCTGGGAAAGCGTATATAAATCAGAGAACGTTCTCATGTACTGATGATCCTAATGTCATTTACTTTAAATCTTCGATAGATCTCGACCGCTACCTAAAAGGTGAAATTATCGCAATGCCAGCACTTACCTCAAAAGAGAGAGAGAGGGGGGGAGAGAGAGAGAGATTATTCCATTTTCATCAAATGAAAATTTTCATTCCTAAGAGTCAGACTCTTAGAAGACGGAATAATTTACGCTTCAATTCTTCGTCAAACGAAGGTGTGTATTTTGGTCAAAACCAAAACATGGTGCCGAACAATCAAATTGCTGGCACAGCGTATGCAAATCAACTAATGATGTCGGAATTGAGCTTTCGAAAAACTAATGATTGTTCTGGCCTCTTTTGACGTATAAGAATGATGGGTTATGGTCCGATGGTCCTAATGTCGTTGACTTTGAATCTTCGATCGACACGATTATTCCTGTTTCATCAAGTGAAAATTTTTATTTCTAAGAGTCAGACTCTCAGAAACGTAATAAATTACACTTTAATCCTTCGTCAAACGAAGGTGTGTATTTTGGTCAGACCAAAAACACGGTGCCGAGCAATTAAATCGCTGGCATAGCGTATGCAAATCAACTAACGATGTTGGAATTGAGCTTTCAAAAAGCCAAATCGTTCTGGCGTCTTGTAATTTTGCTTACCGAATTCATGTGTGATGACACCGGCACAAAAGGAAAGAATGAGGATCACGCTCTCACGGCACGCACACGAGGCTTGCTATGAAGAGAAACTAATTGTTGTTTCTTTAAAAAAATTTGGCGACACAGGTTGAAATGGGGTAACTACACATCTGATCTCTGAAGGAAGAGGCGCGAAATACAATGAAAAAAATATATATTTTTTCCTCAGGTAAGTATGGGAAATATACGAAGATTGTACGATAATTTTATTGAAAATTAGTAGAATTAATTTAAAGCTTTATCTTGGAAGAAAATTCAAATTTATTATCTCGGGAAAACTTTATGCCAATCCGTTTGAAATTCATCTGAAAAAATAAGAAGCATTATTTTTCTTTATTTATGTTTATTTTGTAATATTTACTTATTTTTTATAAATAATTCACGACTAAAAGTCCCATAGATGGGTGGGGGTCGAAGAGTTGACTAACCAATATTTCGAACGGCCGAAATCCCGAATTTTACGATTACGAGCGTTAGAATAACGAAGCGCCGAAATTCCGATCGCCAGAAAAGAGAAAGTCAAGAGAGCTGCCCCATGCGTAAGAGAGAGTGGACGCGCATCTCTCTCTCTCTTACGCATGGGGCGGCTCTCGCCGCTTTCGCTTTTCTGGCGTTCGGGATTTCGGCGCTTCGTTATTCGAACGCTCGTAATCGTGAAATTCGGGATTTCGGCCGTTCGAAATATTGGCTTGTCGACTCATCGACCCTCACCCGTTTTTTCCAGACACGTGAAAAAAGCTCAAATCTCAGAGCTTATGATAGTTGAAGAATGATCAAAATTAGCGATTTCGTACGGAATGTCCCGTATATAGAGCATATGGGAGAAGAAGAAAGGGGCGGAAGCAAAGGAGCGAAACGAGGACGAGAACAGCTAAGCAAAAGAGCGAAAGCTACGCGGCCCGAGAAGATTGTGAGTGAGACTCTGATATGTGCCCTCTTTCTCTCTTGCCTTTTGCAACCCGGGAGACTCTTCGCTCGGGATATTTGCTACGAAAAAAGAAGTAGAGATAGAGAGGGAAATAAGAGAGAGAATTTCGCGCCAGACAGTGGAGGGCGTGGGAGATACATTTATAAACTCTTCTCTGAAGAGCTTTTGCTATCTATCTCCCTCTCTGCTGCGATTGCTCTGATTTACTGGCCTAAACAGTCACAAAAGTATCTTTCTCATTCCAATCGAAACTCCCGGTAGCTCCGCATGCCGAATCCTTTCTGAGGAAAACAATTTATTTGGTTCAAAGCGTTTTTTTACTTTAGAATATACAAACATGAAAATCTCGAAACACAATTTTTTCACGAAAACAAAGCTTTCCTTATGAGAAAGAAAAATATTAAAATATTAGAAATATTCTTAAGAGCAGGCTAAAGACCCTCTCTCTCGCTCTCACACGACCCCTATAGGCTATCCCATTCGCACTCACAGGAGCGGAATGGCGGGGGAGGGGGTGTATAGCCTCACTTTAAGACGGTATTCTGGTCTAGAGACATACATTTTAAGAGGACCCGCAAATGAAATTCTAGCTCCATGATATATGCTAACAGGCTGCCGATTTTTCTTGTGCATGGTTTTGAATACAAAATGATGTTTCACGTAGAAAAATAATTCCAGCAAAATCTTCGCCATTTTCAAACTTGTTATTTTCGAATAATAAGCATTTCACAAAATGCATGCTTGAAGTTGTTCAAAATAGTCAACAGGACATGTGAAAGATTCAGCAGATTTCAAAATTGAGTATTGTAGGAGATCAATTTTTATGTAAAAAAAAAATAACTGAAAAGGCTTTTTTCGTACATGCAAGCTACTTAATTTTATTTGATATGAATTCTACTGTCACAAAATTCCGCTACCACGAAGCGACGGAAGTAGTTGGCGTGAAACGGGGAAAAAAAATTGTATAGTAATAAGGTTTGTATATTTTATGAATTCATCATATAAGACGATCCATGTCACTTCAGCCAGTAAAAAAAAAAAAATTCCACAAATAATTTTGAAAAATCGAGTTACTTTATTGAAAAATATTCATCAAGTGTTGA
This sequence comes from Alloplasta piceator, assembly GCA_946863875.1. Taxonomy (NCBI): domain Eukaryota; kingdom Metazoa; phylum Arthropoda; class Insecta; order Hymenoptera; family Ichneumonidae; genus Alloplasta; species Alloplasta piceator. The sequence goes on from OX333071.1 coordinate 57,741,521, forward strand.
AACAGCTATTTTTCTTAATAGCTGTTACTTCACTGTGTTTAATAGTAATGCCGTGAGACGAGACCAGACGAGACTTTCCATCGTCTCGTCTCATGGAGACGAGACTTATGAAGTCTCGCCGAGACGAGATTCTCGCCGAGACCCTCGTCGAAATTTTCGAGATTGAAAAAAAAAAAAAGTCTAATTATTTTCAATGTTATTTCATTGCGGATACTCTTTTTTTATGTTCATCTTACCATGCAACGAAACAAAACCAGAGCCTTGGCGTAATTATTCGTTAGTTTCAGAAAAGCATGCAAATAATTCGCTACTATCTCACGATTACGTGAATCCGTTGTTCGTCGACTAACTATCGATTTTTTTAAAGCTGATATCGCAAAATTTGTGGACGCCAGAGTAACCACGCCCTTTTTTCGAAAAATTATAAGTTGCATAAAGTTCGCACACGCCAATGAGTTTTTGCAAAATTCATAGCAAGCAAAGAGAATGTGGAGCTCAGCTTATGTACAAAATTTCGGCTTGCTACTTCAATGTGGTCTTGAAATATAGTTGTTCGAATTTCTCGAGGCACACACACACACACACACACATTTGTGTGTGTGTGTGTGTGTGTGTGCCATTTAAAAAAAATAAGATTTCTCGGTGATTGAGGACATTTTAAACATACTGACATGAAAATGTCGAAAACAAAATTTTTCACGTAAAAAAAGCTTCCTCCACGAGGAAGCAAAATAGTCGTTTGGTCATCAAACGACATTACATTTTGCATTTTGCAATGACTGTTGGCATTTTTTGTCCTCTTGAATTTTTAAATTTTCATTGCAAATTCGTCATCACCAACCCCAAAAACTCTTGAATACCAACTTTCGCTCTCATTAAGCGATATTTTGCATTTTTGGTCCGCTATCTTGAATTTATAAATTTTGGACACAGAATCATAATCAGCATCCAACAACACCCTTAAATATGAAATTTCAAATTGATAGTAGGTTAACGAATAATGGAATTATGTAATCGTGAGATAGCAGCGAATGATCTGATTTTTTTCCCGAAAATAACGCATAATCGCGCCAAGGCTCTCGTTTTGCTTCGAAACGTAGTAAGATGAAACAAAAAAAAAGTGTGACAGCAATGAAATGCTTTGGAAATGATTTAACGTTCGTTTTTTCGCTAAATGTCGACAATTTTGACGAGATTAGCAACGTCGCGTCTCACCGGCATCACTAGTATTTAGAAATCCCGTAATATAAAAAAAATACCAACAATTCGTTTTTCGTATTCACAATTCGGGGAATTAAAAAAAATAAAATAACGAGTGTCTTTGCTCGAGAAAAAAAATATTTCTGCATATTTTGCCCTGAAACGGACGTCCGACTTGCTCAATAAAATCTAATTTAATTTTTTTCTGGAAGGCCATAAAAGACGCAGATTTTAGTTTTTTACAGATGTAAATACGTCAAATCCCGCCAAAGATACAGCCATTTGAATGGAAACATGTTAAAAAATGGTAATCAACGAGAAAAACGTCAGAACATGTTTTAAAAATTTCAACACTCGGTGAATGTTTTTCAATAAAGTAACTCGATTTTTCAAGATTATTTGTGGATTTTTTTTTTTACTGGCTGAAGTTACATTGATCGCCTCATATGTATTATATATATATATATATATATGAATTAATATAGGAAACCTTATTACTATACAATTTTTTAATTTCCCCGTCTCACTCCTACTATTTCCGCTACTTCGTGGTAGCGGAATTTTGATAGTAGAAGTCATACAAAATAAAATTAAGCAGCTTGCATGTACGAAAAAAACCTTTTCAGTCATTTATTGTTGTATAAAAATTGATCTCCTTCTACAACATACAATTTTAAGATATGCCGAATTTTTTGCTTGTCCTGTTGACTATTCTGAACAACTTGAAGCATGGGCTTTGTAAAATGCTTTTTCATTCAAAAATGACAATTTCAAAAATGGCGAAGATATATATTGCCGGAATTATTTTTCGACGTGAGACATCATTTCGTGCACACAAAAAAAGTCGGCAACCTTTTAGCATATATGTATCATAGAGCTAGAATTCCACTTGTGGGTCCCCTTAAGCGTTTTGTCGAGCTTGATAAAAAAATCGAAAAATATTTTCACCATTCCTTTTTTACAACATATTTATTAATATTTTGAAAATAAATAAACAAATTTTCGAGAAAAAAAAATAAGTTATAAGCTAGTAAAGCTGGGGCTAAAAAAAGGGGTGGGCTGTCTGACATGATTGCAACCTTTTTAATCATGCGATACAAAACAATAAAAAAAAATTCTTAATTAGTCAGAAGGTCGTTATAGCCTCAAGGAAAACGAAAAAAAATCGCAAAATGACGGTGTTTTGAAGAAAAAAAGCGTTATTGAACTTTTTTTCAAAGTTTTTAATTTTTTTACAATAGTAAAAAAAAATGATTTTGATACAAAATTGGTAGGAGTGATAGAGAGTTGAATTGAATATTGGTACAAAATTTGATGTAAATCGATCGAGGAAAACTTGAAATATCATGTCAACCGTGTTGAGAAAAGTAGTTTTGAGAAGAACGCCTGTTAGTCCGATTTGCTCCGACGTGACGTGCATAGTTGCTGCATCACTAAAATAGCTATAACTTCGTACATTATTACAATTTAAAAAAATTCCTTTCGAGGATGTATCCTCGAAGGTCTGAACTTGAAGAATATGCAAAAAAAATGATTTTTTCAAAATTCTAGACCAGAATACACCCTCAATTCAGATGCTATGTTTTTTTATAATTAGATAGAATTACTAGCCACTGATTATGTTTTGTTCGAAGACATAATTTTTTTTCTATTCCCAATAAATTTGAAAAAAAATTCAATTAACTCACCCAGAATCCTCCGTCTATTTAAACATCGTGATCTTATTATTTCTGTTTGCTTGTTTTGCGACACGCCGTTTCATTCCACATTTCGTACTTCGTAGGCGTTTGTCTGCTACCCTCGTATACAGTTCCCGGCAGAGTTGTCTTTGAGATCGCGTTTTGAGCCGTGGTCTGGTGCACGCACCCGGAAATACCGGAGCGAAATTGCGTGCAACGAGAGACTTCAGTGGCTTCGGAGAGAGTGGAGGATCAGAGGAGAGTAAAAGTGAGAAACAGAGAGAAAGAGCTTGTCGAGGGAAAGCGCGTGTGCCAGTGAAGAAGATTTTCTCGCTCGTGTGACCGAGAAGACACCACCGGAGAGATTCACCGCCCGGAAAATCGCACGCCCTCTCTTTCTCTCTCAAAATCTGTGTCTCATACCTAATAACGAGATGAAGACTCGACACAGCCGTCATCTCTCTCTGTCTTCCTCTTTCTCTCTTTTACGTTGTTAAAGTTTCACGACTGGGCAAGCAAAATTGAGAACTTTGTTGACCACTTTACCGAGATGTCTAAAATTTACAAAATTGCAAATGTCTCAATCAAAATATGATTAATTTGCCAAAAGAAACTGGAAAATTATGTAGCGGAGGATGTAGAAAGGTTCACTCACAACAATTTCCAGGAAAAAAAAAGTATCAGAAAGGTTGAAACTCTACCGCCGAATAATCTTGCCAAAATACAAATCTACCTATAAATCTCTACTATTTTATAACTTGCACAAATAATATCTGCCAAATATAAGGAAATATCCCTGAGCGGATATTTGATTCCGGCTGGGATCAGGTCCACTTCAGGCTGGCCTTACAACGACATCCGGCCCTGATCAGGCTACATATCAGGTCCTGATGAGGCTACATATCAGGCTACATGTCAGGAGAATAACACTATTACCGGATTGGCTGGGATCAGGCTCCTCATCCGGTCCTGATCGCGCACGGTTCCTAGCCTGATCAGCCGCCTTATCTGGTCCTGGTCGAGCACGGTTCCTACCTGGTCAGGCGCCTTATCACTTATTCATTTTATTCCACAAGATTTTAATGTGTTCATAGAGTATAGGTACAGTACGAGGAAGTCAGCAAAGGACTTTTCGTAATGGGGCTTCTCGGGAGGTTTTATTCCTCGCGGTAGGGAAGTAAATTATCATGCTCGCGGTCGCATATATAAGCATACTATTCACATCATCCATATGGGAGCGAGCGTCCGCCGTTCTGCGACATCCCGCGGCGAGTCTCGAAACTAACACTCCTGCTCCATCCCGGATCAGGGAAATATCAGGCTAGCAACATTATTCGGACCGATGTTTTTTTTGCTGGTCCTTAGCACCACCTGATCTGTCCCTGACATGGATAATGTAAGGCTAGCCTGACCTATGACATACCGAAATATGATCCGTCTGGGATCTGTGCGTGATCAGGCTATCCTTACTTATGCCTGATTATAGGCTAGCTAGATCAAATTTCCGCTCGGGTTTTTTTGCTGGTCCTTAGCACCACCTGATCTGCCCCTGACATGGATAATGTAAGGCTAGCCTGGCAATCTATGTCATACCAAAATACAATCCGGCTGGGATCTGTGCGTGATCAGGGTATCCTGATCAGGCTATCCTTACTGATGCCTGATCAGGTCCTTATCCGTTATTATAGGCTAGCCGGATCAAATTTCCGCTCGGGTTTTTTTGCTGGCCCTTAGCACCACCTGATCTGCCCCTGACATGAATAATGTAAGGCTAGCCTGGCAATCTATGTCATACCAAAATACGATCCGGCTAGGATCTGTTCGTGATCAGGGTTTCCTGATCAGGCTATTCTTACTGATGCCTGATCAGGTCCTTATCCGTTATTACAGGCTAGCCGGAACAAATTTCTGCTCGGGTTTTTGCGAAATTTACAGTTTTACAAAGGATGCCTCTTTTGTAAGGAGTTTGAGAATTTATTCGTAAAGGCTTGTAAAAGAGACAGCCTACGTTGAAAAATTGAGAAAAATATTGGCAAATTTCTCATTCGATCGATTTAATTAAAGCAATCGAATTGAACTTTCGGGAAATCTGATCGAAGATTTCCTATTCCCCTTCAATCGATTAAAAATGATTAAGGTCACAAAACACAACTTATCAGTTCTATCCCGTTATTTTTTTTAGTTGAATAAAGATTTTGTCGTAAATTACAAAATTAATATTACACTGAGAGAAAATAATATATTTCTATTTCTATGGGAAGGCCTCTATTCTACACATTTTTATTCTACACATGACATTTTCTACTCAAAAGTTTCCACACAAATTATTCTACACAAGAAAAGTGACAAGGAATATTATTATACACGGGAGAAGTTGCAAGAAATGTTATTCTACACAAAATTATTCTACACACGAGAAGTGATACGGGATGTTATTCTACACAAAAATTATTCTAAACCGGGTTATTCTAAATGCATTATTCTACACAAGAAAAGGTGGTAGCAAATAATATTCTATTCTACACATTATTTTTCTATACATTATTTTGCCTGCAACAAAACTCTGCATGCAACGTTTTTTATCCGACCATCAAAAAACGACAGAAACTCTGCAATGTGATTATCGATTCCAGTAAAAAGTTTCGGTAAAGACTGTAATTTGTAGGAAAATAATATGTAGGATGATTACCTTTAGAATAGGATATCATTTCCTGCTACCTTTTCTTGTGTAGAATGATGTATGCAGAAACTTTTGTGTAGAACAATATTCTTTGCCACTTCGCTCGTGTAGAATGATTTGTGTAGAAACCAGAGTAGAATAATTTCGTGAAGAATACCTAATATTCCTTGCCTTTTCTCTTGTGTAGAATAACATGACTTGTCACTTTTCTTGTGTAGGACAGTTTGTGTAAAAACTTTTGTGTACCAAATGTCATGTGTAGAATGAAAATGCGGAGAATAGAGGCCTCCCCGTCCATTTCTATGTACCAGGATTTATTAATTGTTAAAAAATGTAAAGTTGGATATGGTGAAAGAAATATTTTTTAACAGTTAAGGTACTAGTCTACTTTAGAAGGCCAAAAAACAGAAAATTCCTACGATTTTTTTCTCAGTTCCTTTACCAGATATGACTATAAAACTGTTTTTACAACATTGTTTCATCCTTCAAAAATACTAAAAATTTATTTTTTATTTCGATTCTTTGAATATCTTATAGAAGGCGCCAAAGTCGAAAATGTCTTGTCCCATGGCCGACAATTAATCTCAACGTTGGCAATTCTGAAGCAAAAAAATAAAAAAGCATTTTAAAGAGGAAGCTTTCTCACAGAACAATTTAAATGAAAAATTGATTAAAAAAATGGCGGATGTTTCTAATGAAAATGAAAAATTGAATTTTTCACAATTTATTTTAAACATCCACAATTTTTTTTTAAATCGATGTTTCATAAATTGTGGTAAATTGTCGTGTGAGAAAACTTCCTTTTTAAAATGCTTTTTTATTTTCTTGTTTCAGAATGGCCAATTCTGACATTAACTGTCGGCCATGGGACAAGACATTTTCGACTTTAGCGCCTTCTATAAATTATTCAAAGAATGAAAATAAAAAATAAATTTTTGATTTGTACTTTCGAAGGATGAAACAATGTTATAATAACAGTTTTATAGTCGAGTCTGATGAGAGAGCTGAGAAAAAAATCTTAAAAATTCGTTTTATTTTTGGTCTTCTAAAGTAGACCTTAATAAATTATTTTGACTCAAATAAAATTTTGTCATGACAACGCGAATATTTCTTAATGACCAACAAATTTTGTATTAAGGATGTTGAGTCCCGATGAAATTTGTTAATGTTGGTTGCTCAATAAATAGCTTCTTAATTGTCATGAAATTTTTACACGACTTCGTGAATACTTTATGTAAAAACATACAAAATTTGCAGAATTCTATCATCATTACTTCAACCTCCTTAAGGATTAAAATGAAAAATGATGAGAAAATTCTGAAAATTTGGTATGTTTTTGTATGAAGTATTTAAGAGGTCGTGTAAAAATTTCACGAAGATTAGGAAGCTCGTTATTAAATAATTAAAATTTTGTTAAAAACTAATTTTCAAACAAATAAAAAAAATATTTATCAATAAACTTCGTTTTGTTTCCATTGCTTTCAATATATTGTAGATATAAAAAAATTGAGAGGTCAACAAAAAAACTTATTGCAAAGTTATATCAGTTTCCATAAGAATACATTTAATTTAATTACATCTGTTAATGTTAATCGTTCGATAACGAGCTTCCTAATCATCGTGAAATTCTTACACGACCTCTTAAATACTTCATACAAAAACATACCAAATTTTCAGAATTTCCTCATCATTTGCGATTTGGGACTCAACATCCTTCAGGAATATTTCAATAAACGTACCAGATATAATTCGTTACTATAAATAAACTGTTGGCTCATTGTATAAAATAATAAAACTATGAAAATTAAAAAAAAAAATGCATTGTAACAAGATTTCGACGGTAAACACCGGGTCGTGCGATGCACGTTACTGTGTATTAGCATATAACCGAGCGTTGGTGTACGAATTTCCAAGGCATTTAATATTTATGATATCTCGTGTTGGGGCGCGAGTCTCGGACGATCCCGCATAATTCCGAAATAGCTGACGCTGATCAGTAACGACACCGGAGACGGAAAACAAACGTCTTCGAATGCGCCGTGTTTCGCCGAGAGAAAATTAGTATATATGAGGCATTCCAGCTATAACCGAGCGGCCATTACCTCGACATTTTTTTTTCGTGTCGCCAATTTTTTTTCAGTTACTTTTCGACAAAAAAAACATACGTATTTCTCAAAAAAAAATATTTTTCATCCTCTTCCGTTTTAACACCTTTCAAAGTACAATTTTTATTTTTTCGACAAGAGTATATCCTCCGTTTTTTTCAAATAAATTGACAAAAAAAGTACATTTGAAACCGCATTTTTTGATCGCTATCCCATCATGGAGAAATCGTTTTTCGATTTTTTTCTGTGTGTATGAAACTTTGAAAAATGTGTTTTCAATGTATACAAAAATGTGTACAATATTTATGTACACATAAATATTGTAACTTTATTAATAAATAACAGCATCCACAACGTTACCTGTGTACTTACTCCTTTTTTACGAATAAAAACACATTTTTCAAAGTTTTATACACATAGCAAAAATCGAAAAATGATTTCTCCACGATGGGATAGCGATCAAAAAATGCGGTTTTGAATGCACTTTTTTGTCAATTTATTTGAAAAAAATCGGAGGATACACTCTTGTCGAAAAAAAAATTGTACTTTGAAAGGTGTTAAAACGGAAGAGGATGAAAAATAATTGTTTATTTTTTATTTATGTATACATAAATATTATAACTGTATTAATAAATAATAGCATCAACAACGTTACCTATGTACTTACTCCTTTTTTTTACGAATAAAAACACATTTTTCAAAGTTTTATACACATGGAAAAAATCGAAAAATGATTTCTCCATGATGGGATAGCGATCAAAAGATGCGGTTTTAAATGTACTTTTTTGTTAATTCGTTTGAAAAAAATCGGAGGATACACTCTTGTCGAAAAAACAAAAATTGTACTTTGAAAGGTGTTAAACCGGAAGAGGATGAACAATTTTTTTTTTGAGATATACGTATGTTTTTTTGTGTCGGAAAGTAACTGAAAAAAAAAATCGGTGACACGAAAAAAAATTTCGAGGTAGTAGCCGCTCGGTTATAGCTGGAATGCATCATATGTAGTAGAGAGAAATATCAAAACGTAGAGGAGAGGTTCGGGTAAGAGATAATATCCAAAGACGCGATGACTTCTCTCTCTCTCTCTCTCTCTCTCTCTCTTGTACACGCGCAAAAAGGAGGGACAACGCGCGCTACGCCACCGTAATTTGAAATATGAATTATGACGGCTAGCTGATTAATTCGGGAGACTGAATTCTGAGGATGCCCGGGTATATGCATGATGTACCTCGAAAGTGAAATAGAGAGAGAGAGAGAGGTTTTGCAAGGCGCAAAACATATGAAAAGTCCTCCTCATGCAGTAGCTAGAAATCTAGATTCTAGTTCGCGCAAGCCGACGCGATAATCCGCGGTTTCCGAAAGGGGCAAAAGAGCAGCAACATTTCTACACTCTCCTCGTCCCCCGAGCGCTGAATTATTTATACGTTCATGTCGACCCCGGAGTTTCTATCCGTTTAAACGCCCCCTCGCTAGAGAAGCTAGAAATGCCCCGCGATGACTTCTTCGTGCGTTCTTCGTCTGCCCGCTATCGTCATCATCGTCGACGACGACGTCGTCTGAGATCGCGCGCGGTGGGTGGAAAGATTTCGAAATTTCTCTCGTCTAGCGAGAGAGAGAGAAAACTTCTCGTATCTCTTACTCTCGTGGGCTAATATACCCGGTGGAAAGACACACGTTTACCGGGCTGATTTACCGCTCGCCATGGCATCGTTTTCGTATCCAGCGAGAAGGAACAAGTCTCGTCCCTGACCTTCTCAACTTGCGACCATGCTGGAAAGCACGGTCGTACGTGTGTGTCTTAGAATTATATTCTAATTTTATAATTTATTCGTCAGTCTCGCGGGGAAGTCGTTTTTTTTTGCGACGATTGGAGCGTTGTGAAAAATGTGCATATCTGCTCTTTTGTTCTTCACAGAATGAGCTTTGTTTTCGTCAAAAAAAATTTATTCGTGATTTTCATGCCAGTATGTTTTTAAAATGTCCGGAAACGTCGAGAAATCGCCATTTTTTTAAATTTCCCCATGTACACTATCGCTCAAAAGTTTGGAAACACTCGCCGTTTCCGCGCTGCATAAAAAGTTTCACTGCTCCCCGAGCGGAAAGGGTGTAGCCGGATAAGAATGGTGAATCGGCCCCCAGCGAAATTTGTGTCGCCGATTTTTTCCAAAGTTCCTAACCTAAAAAAACAATTTTGTGCAAAATTACAGTTTTCTCCGTCGATGCCGAGGGGTTTTCCTGTAAAAAAAAGTGTTTTTTTTCGATTTTTGCATATTTTAAATACCAAGGGCGACCAAAAAATCTTACAAAATTCTGAAAAATCCAAAACATGTCAAAGTTTATTAAATTTTTTTTTCTTTTTTTTTAACGGGTTACATACAGTTAGAAGGCTTTAAAAAGACGGATTTTCAAGAATTTTTTCCGCGCAGACTATTCAATTTATTAATTTGAAAATTGGTGTACATATTATAATAACCTTATAATATATTAACATATTTTTTATTTGTAAAAATAATCATCGCGAATGTTGCTATCGCCGATCTCCTAAAGCTCCGCAAAAAAAACCAATTTTGCGGTGATCACGATATCTCTGGACCGGATTATCTGAAATGAAAAAACCAAATAAATTTCGTTAATATAATACATTATCTAGTATTTAATCGAAGGAATTAGCGAAAAAATAATTTTTGACAAAATGGCGGCTTCTCAAAATAAAAGACTCGATTTTGAACGAAAATTTAAGCCTTAAATTGTTTATAAAATAGAAAATATTTATCGGAGAAAAAAAATCTTCGATTAATTACTAAAAAATCTAGTTAAAAAGGTTGTGTTAAAATTTGAGACTGATCGGTTCAGCCGTTTTCGAGAAATCTTGATCACCGATTTTGAAAACATAGTTTTGAGAAAAACGCGTTTAAAGTTTCAAACTGTGAGACGCGCCTCCCTAACGCGCCTTCATAAATGTGTCTATAACTTCGAAAATATTCGTCTGATTGACATAAAATGTTGAGTGTGTATGCTCCAAATATGTATATTCAGAAAATACAAAAAAAAAACGATTTTTTGAAAATTACAAGTGTATGTAAGCCCTTAATGCTAAATTCTATTTTTAATCATCAAATCTTCTTTTAAAAACATTATTTTGTAGCCGAAAGATTTTTCTACTATTATGACGAGAATGGATATAATTTGACTTTTCATTCCCTAAATTTCGAAAAAAACAAAATTCCCAAAATTCGACCTGCAACACATTGAAAAAAAATAAAAACGACAAAATTTCTCATTTTTCATTGGAAATCCATACCTAAATCATTCTTAAGGTTCAATTAATGGGTGATCATGGCTGGAGTAGTTGTAAGGCATAATAAATAGATGTAAAAAATACGATTTTATTGCTAATTTTGGGTTATTCACCCCTACTAGATAGTAGGGGTCATGCCATGAGCACCAATTAATTCAACCGAAAGTATGATTTATTTATGGATTTCCAATGAAAAATGAGAACGAGTTTAGTCGGATAAGAATGGTGAATCCACCCCCATCAAATTTTGTGGTGCCGATTTTTTCCAAATTTCCTAACTTAAAAAAACAATTTTGTGCAAAATTACAGCTTTCCATATCAATGCCGACGGATCTTCCTGCTAAAAAAACGTATTTTTTCAATCTTTGCTTTTTTTAAATACCAAGAGAAGACCGAAAAATCTTTAAAAATTCTGTAAAATTACAATGTCAATGTTAAGAGGGGAAACAACAAACATGTAAATGTTAAGAGGGGAAAAAATCTTTCTTTTAAATGTTAAACTTTATTTTTAATCATCGAATTTTCGTTAAAAAACGTTATTTTGTAGCGAAGCGATTTTCCTATTATTATGACACATATTGACATGATTTTACTCTTATTCCCTACTTTAGAAAAAAATTCCCAAAATTCGACCTGCAACACATTGCAAAATAAATAAAAAAGATAAAATTTCTCATTTTTCATTGGAAATCAATAAATAAATCATTCTTTCGGTTGAATAAATTGGTGCTCATCGCTGGAAAATAGGAAACAGAACTCTTCGATGTTGAAGAGGTCAATGCCATGATCAACAGGGATAGCGATGAAGACTAATATGTAGCAATATAGATAGTAGGGGTGAATAAACTAAAATTATAATTTTACGAAAAAAACCTTTCTGAGAGAGTAACAAACTTTCGGCTTATATGACTAGTTGTAATTCTCAGCAGCGATAATAGCAATAAAATCGGATTGTTTACATCTATTTGTTATGTCTCACAACTACTCCAGCCATGATCACCCATTCATATTACCTAAAGAATGATTTTTGTATGGATTTCCAATGAAGAATGAGAAATTTGGTCGTTTTTATTTTTTTTTAATGTGTTGAAGTCGAATTTTGGATTTTTTTTTTGATATGTAGGGAATGAAAAGTCAAATCATGTCAATTTTTGTCATAATAGTAGAAAAATCTCTCTGCTACAAAATAATGTTTTTAAAGAAAGATTCGATGATTAAAAATAGAATTTAGCATTAAAAGAAGAGAAAAAAAAATTCCATCAGTGTTGACATTTTTTTGATTTTTCAGAATTTTTTACGATTTTTCGGTCGCCCTTTGGTATTTAAAATATGCAAAAATCGAAAAAACTTTTTTTAGCGGAAAGACCCCTCGGAATCGATGTAGAAAGCTGTAATTTTTCACAAAATTGTTTTTTTAGGTTACGAACTTTGGAAAAAATCGGCGACACAAAATTCGCTGGGGGCCGATTCACCATTCTTATTCGGCTACACCCTTTGGTCCGGGTAGCCTTAGAAGGGATCAGGCTTTGATCAGGCGTCGGTAAAGATAGCCTGATCCAGATAGCTTGATCATGCCCGGATCCAAATGGGATCATATTTTAGTAGGCTATGATCAGGCATCGGTAAGGGTAGCTTGATCCGGATAGCTTGATCGCGCCCGGATCCAAACGGGATCATATATTAATAGATCCGGCTACCCTTACATTATCGATGTCAGGGACGTATCAGGTGCTGCTAAGGTTCATCAGGCAAATTTAGATGACATTTTTTTTATTATAAATGTCGCTAGCCTGATATTTCCTTGATCCAAAATGGAGCAGGAGTCAGTATACACGGCGGTGAAAAAAGAATATAAATATACAATTATAAAACTATACACATTTATTTTTCTTCTCATTTTATATTTATAATTTAGAACAAGACTATTCTAAATTATATAAGAAAATGTAAAAAACTGTATTGTATATCTTTTACACTAATGAATAGACCAAAGAATTAAATACTCTATTAAAGCGTGCAATCGTTGATTTTTATAAATTATTAAACTATTAGGCTATAAAAGCTGTACCTGCACACATTTTGATGCAATAATAATAATAAACCTAAATAATGATAACTTAATATGCATTTTAATATTATTAATATATCATTCTAGATCAAATAAATGTGATCGGGCTAGGACTCGTGGGCGATCAGGACTGGATAAGGCGTCTGTTTTGGCTGGGATCAGAGTCGTGATCGTGGCCGGAACGGAAGTAGCGTGACGATCCTGATATTTTCTTGATCCGTATCCTAATCCAGGCCGGATGTCATTTTAAGGCTAGCCTGATGTAGCCCCGACCCTAGCCGGAATCAAATTTCCGCTCGGGTCTTTCAATAATGAAGATGTTAATTGTGATTCTACAAGCGGCGTTTTAAAAGGGGACAGATTCAGCTTCATTTCGCTTTTTGCAAAAAATGTCTGCGGTTTTTTTTTAACTCGATACGCTCTTTGAAACATGATAGTTTTTCGGTTTTTTTTTTTTTTTGATTGTAAGTTTGGCACACGACCCATGCAATTTTTTTTTCGACTGTTTTTCGTATGAAAAACTTGTGGCGGGGAGTATTAGCTTCAATTTCTTTGTTTTTAAGTTTTATACATTTTTTGTTGTTGTAAAAATATGCAATTTTTTGCAAGAAACGACCACATTTATAAAATGTCGCGTAAGTCTAAAACTACTAGGTTTTTGCGATATCACCAAGAAGGTAACAAGTTGCATACAGCCATTATGGATTCAATGAAATTGTTTTAGATAAGTGGATGAGAAAAAGAATTTGAAAAAGGCGAGGATTAGCAATATGTTTGCATATTATTCAATATTTCAATCCAATTCTTTTGCATTTTTTCAAATGATTCTATATTTTCAATCGAAAATTCATAAAATTTGGATACAAACTTAAAACAATTTTCGCAACAGTCTCTTTAATTCATCCAACTTCGAATTGCATAAACAAATGATCGAAAAAATAAACTTAAGGCAGTAATCTGCTGTAGAATTTTGAGAAAACTGCTTTCTCATTCATAATTGATTGATTCATATTCTTAAATAGATTTTTTGCATATTATTAAAGTTTAGACCTTTATGAATATATTCTCGAAAGGAAATTTTCAAATTCCAATAATTTACGGAGTTATAGCTATTTTAGTGATGCAGCAACTACGTTCGTTACGTCAAAGCGTAAGCGCGTTTTTCTCAAAACTACTTTTCTCAACATGCTGATATGATATCTCAAGTTCTACTAAACTGATTTACTTCAAATTTGTCACCAATCTTCAATGTATAACTCTCTACCGCTCCTACCCCTTTTGTATAAAAATTATTTTTTTTACCATTTTAAAAAGATTAAAAACTATGAACAAAAGAGTCGAAAAACGCCTTTTCTTGTTTAGACAGCCGCCATCTTGGGATATTTCTTTTTTCCCGTTTTCTCTGAGTCTAGGGCTACAACGACATTCTTACTAATTAAGAATTTTTTTTTTAATTTTGTATCGGATGACTAGAAAGGTTGAAATCGTGTTAGTCAGCAGATCCTTTTTTTTTAGCCCCAACTTTACCAGAACTTATTTAATATTAATTTTTTGTCTCGAAATTATTTGTTTCTTGTCAAAATATTAATAAATATGTTGTAAGAAAAGGAATGGTTGGTATATAGTCATTGTTTTTTTATTGAGCTCGACAAGAAAATTGATTTAACGAGGGCAAGAACGAAAATTCGAAAGATGACCGAATTATCAACGTTAGCCTGCTCCGAAAAATCTCGATTTATCCGCCGAAAATGTCACATGGGAACAAAAATATCGTATCTTCTGGTTCTTCTTGAAACTATACATTTATCGCCGGATAGTAATGTAACACACATCGTGGAGCATTTCAATTTCATTCTCGCTACCTCGAATTCCGTTCCGCGTTCGCATCTGTCGCTCTTCTTGCGCTCCTCATCGTGTTCCTAATATACAATATATATATATGGGTCATTCCATGTCAAATCGACCAAGAGTTGGAATCGGCCCCTTTCAATTTCGATGAAATTTGGTCAGAAGGCTTCGTTTTTAATAAAACGAAGTTCTACTAAAGGAAAAAAACAGATTTTTTTTTTCGAAAGTTATGCAAAATTCAAAATTTCACAATTTTTCAAATCTGTCAAGTTTATTTTTAAATTTCTTGAAAACTATTATAGTTACGAAAAATCATTCCGAATTTGTTTTAAAGAGTATACTTGGGGTTACGAAGCAGAAAAAAATTCCGAAAAATTTTTTTGAAAAAATGATGAATTGGAGAATTTTGAATTTTCAAAAATCGTAAAAATCCAAGTTCCGTATTTTATTTTTGGTTTCATTTTTTTTATATAATACCTTCTACTGATTTTAAAAGATCCTGAAATTTTCGGAGAGGTGTTTTTTTTTGTTTCAAAAATATAAATTTTTTAATTTTTAAAAATCGTGCAAATGCTCGACCAACATTGAATTTTCCGTTAAATTTTTTTTATATAACACCTTGTACCGATTTTTAAAGATCCTGAAATTTTCAAGATGGTGTGTTTTTGTTTTAAAAATATAAATTTTTGAATTTCGGTAAAACAAATTTTTTTTTTTTAAATTGTCATTAATTGAAATTTTTACTGCTCAAAATTACAGAATTACATAATTGCTCAATTTTACTTAACTTAGAGGAAAAAAGGAAAAAAAAAAATTCAAACGTTTATATTTTTGAAACAAAAACACACCATCCTGAAAATTTCAGGATCTTTTAAGATTAGTACAAGATATTATATCAAAAAAAATTAACTAAAAATTTAATGTTTATCGTGGACTTACACGATTTTTAAAAATTCAAAAATTTATATTTTTGAAGAAAAAAAACGCCTCTCTGAAAATTTCAAGATCTTCGAAGATCAGTACAAGGTATTATATAAAAAAAATTGATCCAACAATAAAATATGGAACTTGGATTTTCACGATTTTTGAAATTTAAAAATTCTCCAAATTCATCATTTTTCAAAAATTTTTTCCGAATATATTTTTTTTTTCGTAGCCCTAAGTATACTCTTCAAAACGAATTCAGAACGATTTTTCGTAACTATAATAGTTTTCGAGATATTTGAAAAATAACCTTGAAAGATTTAAAAAATTGTGAAATTTTAAATTTTGAATAACTTTTGAGGAAAATTTTTTTTTTCCTTTGGTAGAACTCTATTTTATTGAAAACGAAAACTTCTGACCAAATTTCATTGAAGTTGAGAGGGGCCGCCTCCAACTATTGGTCTATTTGAGATGGAATGACCCATATATATATATGCTAGTCTGTGTGGGTGTGTGTGTGTGTGTGTTCTTGGACGTTGGTGGACATTGGATACACAAGTCTTCGTAAATCTTTCGTGGGTAGGAGCACTGTCATTCTCTCTCTCTCTCTCTCTCTCTCTCTCTCTCTCTCTCTCTCTCTCTCTCTCTCTCTTTCTCTCTATTTCTCTATTTCTCTGTGCTGCAGTCTCGTCTTTGCAAGGGAACGCATTACGTTGATGCACTATTTATAAATACGTGACACCGAGTCCGAGCAGTTGGTGCGGGTGGCCGCGAGAGATAGACACACATTGCGAGAGATAGACAGAAAGAGAGAGAGAGAGAGAGAGAGAGAGAGAGAGAGAGAGAGAGAGAGAGAGAGAGAGATCGAGACAGAACGATACGTGAGAGTTCTCTTGTTGATTTTGCCTTTGCCGCGACCACTAGAACGAGATCCTCTTCTCTCGTGTCTGCTTTGCCACTGCCTCGCTCCACTAGCTTTATGCTTCATGCTTTATGCTCTAAAATGCAAGATCGCGCGATGTGCGTCGGCGTTGTACCGCAGAATAATCGTTCCTGCTCTGTTCATGTGCGTTTTTGCGCGTCTGTATTTCTTATCCGCACCTGTTTTCTCCTCCACTAAAATGACGTACACGCGTCTTTTATTACCACAATGAAGCATACCCCCGCTGTTAAAGTCGTTCCACCGTCTCCCATCAAGTATCTTCGTTGACACACATATTCTACTTCATTGAGCCCAGCTCCGAGATCTCAATGGGATATTGCGCGATATTATTTAATGGTCGTGATCCGTCTCTCCCCTCGAAGTACTCGAAGTGAATATTAAACTTCGTCGCGGGATTCATTGTTCGCGAATTTCGACACTCAAAGTTGTTATTTTATATTTATGAGGCATTCCACACCGATTCGACCGGGGCCGGGACCCGTCGCCTCTACGATTTTGTCCGCAATTTTTTATGGGTTTGTAGGACCTCTGAAAAACACTCGGAAATTTTTGCAGATTTTTTTGGAGCGATCTGACTCAACTATGGTTCAGTTTTTTTTTTTTCGACAAAGCTTTTTATAGACAGGAGGATATCCCTGCCCACTTTTGCTCAACACTTGAAATTTTCCACATAAAAAACGGAATTTTTGTGATTTTTTTAGATTTTCAATTTGGAGCTAAAGTTAATTTGTTTATAAAATTAGAATTTTATAAAGAAATTACTTTTAGCCCAAATTAAAAAATCTGAAAAATCACGAGAACCCCGTTTTTTATATTGAAAATTTCAAAGATTGGGCCAAAGTGGGCAAGGGTTTCGTTCTGATCATAACTAGCTTTTTCGAAAAATGAAATTTAAAAAAAATAGAAGGAGGAATCTGAATTGAGTGAACCGTTTTCCAAACATTTTTGTAGGAATTCAACGTGTTTAAAAAAATATTGGGATAAGGGCCCGTGCAATTCAGGTTTTTCCTTCTATTAAAAAATGATAACAAATTCGAAAAAAGCTTTTTATAGACGGAAGGAAACCCCTGCCCCCTTTAGTCAACGCTTGAAATTTTCTGTATCAAAAACGCCATTTTTTTAATTTTTTTCAGATTTTTAAATTTGGGCTAAAATCAACTTGTTTATTAAATTGAAATTTTGTAAACGAATTACCTTCAGCCCAAAATGAAAATCTGAAAAAATCCCATTTTTCATATAGGAAATAATTTCAAGCGTTGAACGTTTCTTTCCGTCTATAAAATTTTTTTTTTTTTATTTAACCATAGTCCAGTCAAATCGCTCTAAAAAATCGGAAAAAAATCCTGAGTGCTTTTCAGAGGTACTACAAAACCAAAAAAAAATCGCGGACAAAATCGGAGAGATGAAGGTTCAGACCGAGGTCGAATCGGTGTGAATTGCCTCATATACATTTTGGAAATTGATTGGGGTAGCAATATTTTTGCCTCTATTTTAATATTCCAGGTATTTTTTTATTTCGATAAAATTTCTCATGGATGATGAATAAAAAACATCCCTATGAGAAATATTTAAAAAAATAGTTTTTTGTTGTAGCAGTATTGAAAAATTAATAAATGTATAAAATAAATTAATGCATGGCTGACTGTACTACTGCAGAATTTTATTATTTCGTTTTAATAAATTTATTTAAAATGAATAAAACTTTGTTGAAAAATTTGCCCACTAGGCTATTTACGAGGCTAATATTCAATAAATGGGAAAAAATTTGTTTCAATTAAATAAATAATAATGAAAAAGATTTACGTTCGGAGTATTTGATTCTCGAAATATAGAAATAAAAATCGAAATTTTGCCACCTTCAAAAGCAATTGAATATTTAATTGATGAAAAGGTTCCGATCTTTATTTTATAATGATCGGTAATTAATTAATTTCATTAATGCTATTAATTTGTTAATTAATTGAGATTAATCAATACTACACATTTCGATCTTTCGATCTTTACTACACATTTTGATCATTCCGATCAAGGTTTCGACTTTATTTTATAACGATTAGTAATTCATTGGTAATTAATTAATAACGATTGATCAATACTGCACATTATGATAATTTTGTTCAAGGTTTCGATCATTATTTTATAATGATTGATAATTAGTTAATTCCATGAATGATATTAATTGATTAATTAATAACGATTAATCAATTAATTCCATTAATTCTATTAATTGATGAATTTATAATGATTAATCAATACTACACATTTCATGATGAATTATGATAATTTGAGGAACATCTGATTGTAAATAATGCTCATTATGGAAATTTAGGTTTTTCTTACAAAATGGATCAAATGCCAATATCAAATTGAACGTCCGACTGGAATTATCCTGCAAAATCTATAGATTTTGTAGATTGAGATTTTATTAAAATTTTATCTCGACATAAAAATACAATCGAATTGAACATTTTCGATGTTCAATTCCAGTCAGACGTTCAATTTGATATTGGCATTTGATCCATTTTGTAGAATTGCACGTCCGACTGGAATTGAACATACACTGAAAAAAAAAATTGTGTGAATCAACAAAACGTTTTGTCAAATACGTTCAACTAGATATTTATTTGGTCTAACTAAATATTTAGTTTTTTGAACAATTCTGCGCTTCGGTTGACTAAAATATTATTCAGGCAAAAAAATGTTGAATTGTACTAACTAAATTATCTAGTTGAACGTATTTGACAAAAGATTTTGTTGATTCAACCATCTTTTTTTTCAGTGTAAAAAATGTTCAATTCGATTGTATTTTCATATTTGGATGAAATTTTAATAAAATCTTCTTCAATCGTCGCGCATGAAAAAAAAGCGCGTATATGTGTTGTTTTTTTTCATTCCATGGAATCCATGGCACTTTCGATATGATAAAAAAAAAAAGAAAAAAAAATTCATCGCTCGCTCTTTCGGTCCCTCGAGCCTCTTGGCAACCGAATGACAATCGCTCAAACAAGCTCGTCAGTTATCCTGTGATCGTCATCGACACGCAGCCCCTTCATTCATTTCCGATTTCACCCTTTTCCGCGAAGCTTTTCTCCCGCACATGAAAAAATTGAAGAAAAAAAAATTCTCAATTACCCTCTCGGCTCATCGAATAGGGGTGAAAATTTTTTGAGCGTTTACGATTTATCGATTCTCAAGTGACACGATGTACTCGCGTTTGACGAGCGGACCGATTCGTTGATGGAAAAACGAAGAGAAAATCTCGATCCGCGTGACGAAGCGTGAACGAGAAAAAAAAGGAAAAAAAAAGCGTCTTCGAACGTCGTGGGAGAAGCATACAAAATTCGCAGTGAAAACTTTTTTGCCTTATCGACCATGATTTTTCAAAATCGTTCATGAGATTCGATCGATGAAGATTTAAAACGAGGAGTTTTTTTTATTTCGTTTTTACAAACGAAACTTTTGCGAAACGATATTTCGGAAAATCGAGGGAGAGAAGATCGACATTTTCGCTCGCGAATCGCCATTTTCATGAAGCATCAAGACAAATAAAACGTGATTCGGTGTAGAGAAGCCGACGAGACTCGAGAAGCGGGACTGCGGAGAACAAAAATTTCTCGTCTTATTTGAAAAATCGGATAAATTTCGAAAACAAAAAAAAAAATGGTGAAACAAACCCCCAAGATGACGGCCCTCGTCGTATCGGCGATAAGAAAATTACGCGAGGTTCACGGCTCCACGCCAAATGATATTTTGAGCTACATCATCGCCGAGAACAACGCCGCGAACACCGGCGCCGATTCAACGATGCATCGAAAAGTAAGTAAAATTTTAAAAAATATTTATAATTCAGTAAACATTCCAAAATTTATCTCAACATAAAAAATATATTTTTTTATTGCCATGATTTATCACTGGAAATTATGTGATTTTTCGAATTCATTGATGATTTGAAAAACGTATTTTCGATTAATAAAAATGAATTAAAATAAAAACTGAAATAAAATGACAAAATAAAAATAAAAACGTTCATAAAGAAAATTAAAGTGAAACAAATGATTTTTTCTTCTTGATGACTTCGACGTATCGAAAAAGGGTAATAAAAATTATCTAAAAATTGTCAAGAACTTTTTTCGAACGAGTCCAAATAAAAAAATTCCCGAGAATAATAATAAAATCAATAATGTTTATTTACGTTTATTTTCGTAGCATAAAATCCACAACTTATCGTAACGTGAAATTTTTTTTGCCACGGTTTATCACTGAATTTATACAATTATCCGAATTTATTGATAGTTTGAAAAACGTATTTTCGACTAATAAAAATGAAATAAAATAGAAACTGAAATAGAATGCAAAATAATAAAACAAAAATTAAAACGTTCACAAAGAAAATTAAAGTAAATAGACGAAGAAAAATAAATGATTCTTTCTTCCTGATGAGAAATTAGTAATTTATTCACAATTGTTTCTGTAGCTAAATGCAACTTGCACATAATAAAAAAAACACGTGAAACTGTTTTTTAAAATATGAGTCTTATTAAATAGAAAAATATAATTTCGAAAATTGAAATATAATGTGAAACGAAAAAATGAGAAAGTTAAAAAATTACTTCGACGTATTAAAAAAGAGTAATAAAAATTATTCAAAAACCGTTGAACAAAGAATTATTTTTGAGAAACTTTTTCTAAACGAGTCAAACTAAAATGTTCCCGAGAATAATAATAATAATAACAAAAGACGAGAATAAATTAATAATACATTTACATTCATTTTCGTAACATAAAATCTTTTATATGGTTTAAAAAATATTTACAAAGAAAAATATTAATTGCTTCATTCAATAAAAAAAACCTTACTTTTTGCTTATTCAAAAAGAATATTAAAAAGAACCACGAAAATAATTTTTAACAAACATGAGTCTTTTTATTAAATAGAAAAATATAATTTTGAAAATTGAAATATAATGTGAAACGAAAAAATAAGAAAGTTAAAAAAAGACTTCGACGTATTCAAAAAAGGGTAATAAATATTATCTAAAAAACGTTAAAAAAATAATTATTATTGGAAAACTTTTTCCAAACGAATTCCAGTAAAACTTTCCCGATAATAATAATAACAACAAAAACGAGAATAATAATAAATCAATCATTTATATTTATTTTCGAAGCATAAAATCTTCTTTCGCATGGTTTGAAAAATTTTCACAAGGAAAAATCGCCTCATTCAATAAAGAAACCTCGAATTTCGCCTATTCAAAAACAAAATTTACAAAAAATGGAAGCTTAAAAAAAACTTCGGTGGATTCGGAAAAGGGTAGAGAAAAATATTTACAAATCGTTGAAAAAGAAGAACAATTGTTTTCGTGAATTATTTTCAAAATGTGTCCAAGTGAAATTTCTTAATGAGATTAATAATGAATAAATAATTAATTCCCAATTATTTTCGTCCCTACAATTTGGCTTTAACATTTTTCAAAAAATCATCCAAAAATGTCCAAACAAAAAGTTGGCTCGTGTCATAAAATTTGAAAAAAATGACTCGCTCATTCAAAAATAAATAAATAAATAAATAAATTAATTAATTAATTAATTAATAAACAAATAAATAAATAAATAAATAAATAAATAAATAAAATAAAATAAATAAAAAATTCTGTATGACTAATTCGCGATTCTTTCTCAGTTATGCAAGGCCCTGAAGCGCGGTCTGGAGTACGGAATACTGAAGCGGACGAACACCAATCATTACACGTTAAACATGGAGCCGGAATCTGTGAATCCGGAGGAAATGTTCGTCCCGATGGAGAAAGGTGGTTGCGGCTGCAAGAGCGCAATGGGTCGGAAGCGTCGTCGTCGCGGGGGCGGCGGCGGTGGCGGTCGAAAGCGTCGCAAGGGCGGGAAGGGTTGCAAGCCGAGCGGTGGCCGCCGTTCGAGGAAGGGGCGCCGTCGCAGGGGCGGCGGTGGTGGAGGTGGTAAAAAGCGTCGTAGCAGAAAGGGTCGTTCGGCGCGCGGAAGTCGTTGCAAGAGCGGGGGTAGAAAAGCCCGGCGCCGCAAGAGCCGCGGCGGTTCGAAGAAATGCGGTGGGGGCGGAAAGAGACGCGCAAAGGCGGCGAAACGAAGCAGACGCAGCAGAAGAAGGAGCAGCCGCGGAAAGAAGTGCGACGACATTGATGTCTTCGCGAAGGACGCGATCGAGACGGGACGTCATGGGGAAAATATCAATGGCGCTAATGGCGTTAATGGTGGAGGCGGCGGAGGTGCGGGTTACGCTTACGAACGAGACGAGCGGCGGAGTCACAGTCGCGGAAGACATAGCGCCGGAAGTCGATCGCGGAGTCGGAGTCACAGTCGTTCATCCGGAAGCAGCGATCGCGAGGTCAACGAGAGCAATCGACGCGATCGACAAGCCGAATAATCGAGTCAACAAAATGGCGTTTGTCATCGCCATCTTCATACATTCACTCCTCCCACGTCCTATATATTGTCCCGTCAATTTCTCGATATCTCACGGAATTCTCTCTACGCCGGATGTAATTCGTTTTCTATTTTTTTAAATTTTTTTATTTTTTTTTTTTTACACTACGGAGAAACTTTATTTTGTACACACGAGGGTGAAAAGGAAAGAAAAAAATTCTATATTTTGCGTGCGGAATAAAATTTGGTGCTGTGATGTCTTTGTCGATTATTTATTTGTGTATTAACGAAAATGGAGTTTTTTTTTCATTTTGAAAAATGCTTGTTTCTGGAATGAGTAATAAATAATCTCAAAGATTTTTTTCTTATGGAAAGACATGAGTTGAAAAATAAAAATATTTGAAAAATTCAATTACTCCAAATTAAAAAGATAAGCTTTTTTAGGGAAGAAAATCTTGCTTCATGGTTGAAAAAGTTTTTGAACAAATTTTCATGAAAATTAATATTAAAACTGAACTCGGTCGAAAAAAAAAACCGACGCGATTAGCGAATTTAGTTCAGATTTACTTTTTCAAAATTCTAATAAAGCTTCAATGAATTAAATCTTTTTACTAAATTTACCGTTGAATTCCTGTTATGGAGAGAAAAAATTTCTATTTTTTGCGTGCGGAATAAAATTTGGTGCTGTGATGTTTTTGTCATTTATTTATTTGTATATTAACGAAAATGGAGGTTTTCATTTATTTAAAAAATGCTTTTTTCTGGAATGAGGAATAAATGATTGATCAAAAAGATTTTTTTTGTTATGAAAAGAGAAAAATTAAGAAATTACAAATAAGAATATTAAAAAAATGTAATTAGTCCAACTAAAAGAGACAAGCATTTTTTGAGGAAGAAAATCCAGAATGGTTGAAAAAGCTTTTAGAAAAAAATTCCATTAAAATCAATATTAAAACAGAACTCGGTCGACAAAAAAACCGAAGTAACTAGCCAATTTAGTTTAGATTGAATTTTTCAAAATTCAAATAAACCTTCATAAATTAAATCTTTTTACTAAAATTAACGTTAAATTCATTATTTCAATATGTATTTCATTGGAATTAAAACGAGAGACGTGTGAAATAACTTCATAAAACAATGAAAAAATTCTATGCTTTGCAAGGGGAATAAAATTTAACGCCCGAATTCTTAATTGATCGTTAATTTATTATCGCGAAAAAAAGCATTCTTTTAATTATGACAAAAGACTTGTGCTATTTGAGTTGAAAAATTAAAAGGGAACAAATAATTAGGGAAAGAAAAGGGAATTTAAAAAGAAAAATTGAGTAATTACAAATAAAAATATTTAAAAAATTTAATAGCTCCAAATATAAGAGCATTTTTTGAGGAAGAAAATCCTGCTCCATGGTTAAAAAACGTTTTGGAAAAAAAAATTTCATGAAAATGAATATTAAAACCTTACTCGGTCGACACAAAAACTACCGTGATCAGCGAATTTAGTTCAGATTGAATTTTTCAAAATTCAAATAAAGCTTCAATAAATTCAATTTTTTTACTAAAATTACCGTTAAATTCTTTATTTCAATATGAATTTCATTGGAATTGAACCGAGAGACTTATGAAGTAACTTTATAAAGCAATAAAAAAAATTTTATGTTTTGCAAGGGGAATAAAATATAACCCCCGAATTCTTAATTGCTAATTAATTTATTATCTCAGCAAAAAGCATTCTTTTCATTGTGACAAAAGACTTGTGCTATTTGTGCTGAAAAATTAAAAGGCGTCAAATAAATTGAACAAAAGTTAAGAAATTAGATTGAACATCTAATTCTGCGCTCCATAATTCCGATTGACCGCTTTTTGCAGTATTAATACAATTTTCGCCTCGTAGGAGGGTAAAAAATTAGAGTCTCCAAGGAATATTCACGAAGGAATTATATTCCGTTCCAGAGTAAATATTTGAAGGGCAAATTAAATGAATAAACAGCTGAGGCAACAAATCTCGGGTTTGTTTATTGCTTCCTCATAAAGGAAGCTTTGTTTTCGTGAAAAAAAAAGTTTTCGCGATTTTTATGCCAATATGTTCAAAATGTCCTAAAACATCGAGAAATCATATTTAGAAAAATGTCCGGATGGATGTGTGTGTGTGTGTGTGTGTGTGTGTGTGTGTGTGTGTGTGTGCGTGTGTGTGTATGTATGTATCCTGAGTTTCAGATGTAAATGATTAATAACTCGAAAACGCTTCGAGATATCAAGCTAAAATTTGGCACACTTGTCGAGCACGAATTGCTCTTCGTTATGAAATTTTTTTTTTTTAATTCTAACGGGTGTTCAGATTTTATCGACTTTTTTCGTTTTTACCAGAATGGCGTAAAAGCTCTAGCCTCTGCAATTTTCAAGATATTGCACTCAAACTTTGTACAGGATTAGTATAGCTATTAAGGATGTTTGGTATTGAATTTGGCGAAAATCCATCGAGGGATTAAAATTTTATGAAATTTTGAATTTTTTGAAAAATCGCCTAAACGCTCTAACTTGCACAATTTTTAAGATATTGTACTGACACTTTGTACAGAGGTAATATAGCTGTGAAGGTTGTTCGCTATTAAATTTGGCAAAAATCTATCGAGGGATTAAAATTTTATGAAATTTTGATTTTTTTGAAAAATAGCGCAAGCGCTCTAACTTGCACAATTTTCAATATATTTCACTGAAACTTTGTACAGAACTTGTATAGCTATCAAGGTTGTTCGCTATTAAATTTGGAAAAAAATCATCGAGGGATTAAAATTTTATGAAATTTTGAATTTTTTGAAAAATAGCGCAAGCACTCTAACTTACACAATTTTCGATATATTTCACAGAAACTTTGTACAATACTTGTATAGCTATCAAGGTTTGTTCGCGATCAAATTTGGCGAAAATTGATCGAATTTGCACATTGATTACTAATATTTTTCAATAGTTAACAAAGCTTCCTTTATGAGGAAGCCGAATTTGATCGCCATACCGTGTGTTAAAGGAAGCTATGTGAACTATGGATAAAGATGAGGAAGCAATGTGCAAATTTCAATTTGCAGGGTGTTTTTATTTTTTTAAATCATTTCTGTGCCAACTATTCTCTCCATTTCCTCTCTCTCTCTCTCTCTCACTCTTTCTCTCTTCCTATCTATCTTATTCTCTCAGGACTTGGTGCAGCACGATTGCACGTGAGTTCCTGGCAATGGTAGCCGGAATGAAAACCAGCGACGATAATTCTTCGGGTTGCCGGGTCAAGTCGGGGGTTAGAGAGGATCGAGAAGTGATTAGTGGTATTTACCGGTACCTGCTGTATGCGCGAAACTCGCGCAGACAAAAAGGAATGATTTAGAAAATAAAATAAAAACCTGTAAGAAGAGAGAGACAGCGTGCCACATGAGTAAGGAAAATACAATGTTTGTAGAAAGATAATAAGAGAGAAATGAACCTAGAAAGAGAGAAAAGACATCGGAAAGTCGATTTATTGTTGTTGAATATGAAAGCTCTTGGACGTCCCGCAGTGAAAACCACAGATAATCGCCATTACTCCCTGCAAATGCACGATTCTTTGCCATTGCACAATGCACGTCCAAATGCTCCCTATTCTGTCCTCTAACATTGAATATTAGCAAGCCTGGGTATTATTCGTAGGAATGATATTAATGTTATGCTTCCGTGCAAACTGTTCGTCGTATATTAAATTATAGGGATTACCTGTATCACGCAATACCATAATTTATTTAATGCGAATGATTTACCTCCATTCGATAATTTATCAAATGAAAATAGCCCTAGATTTTCTATCAATGTGGCAAATTTTATAAAATAGAGTAGAATGAATTGGAACGATGAAAAAAAAGTAGTTTCATATTTTAAAATGATTACAGATATATATGGGGTTTTTCAAGTCGAATCAATGATTTTTGAGCTATGGGATTTTGACGTCATATTTTTCTTACGATTTTACTGTACTAAAAATCGATAACAAATTTTTTAACAACTTTTCTTTATCAGGCGTGGCTTTAAGTAATTTATTTTTTTTCTTTAAGGATTTATTGCCTACAGCTTTCAGCCGAAAAATTTTATCTGATTGAAATTTTATACTTTGTGACAATAAAAATCTAAAAAAATTTAGCTACATTTGGCATGCCATGAACAACAATTATCAATAATAATATTGCCCAAAAGTGATTAGTAAATTGTTTAAGCAAATAATTATTCAATAATTTTTCGGTAAGTTCTTTTTTTTCTTAAACAAATCGAATGCTTTAATTTTTCTGAACGCATATGAATTTTTTCAGAATTTTCTCTCCATTTTGAAATATTATAAAAAACTTTCTGAAATACAAACAAAAAACTGTTAATTTCGAATATGTTTTTGCATACCGATTTATTATCAGCTTTGAAAAGTTTCAGACACTAGGCCCAAAAATACATAAATACAGCCATTATAAAAATTTCAAATCGGGAATTTCAAAATAGACGGAAAGTTTTGAAAAAATTAATATGCGTTCAAAAAAATTACCGCATTCAATTTCTTTAAGAAAAAAAGAACTTACC
>OX333071.1:57769457-57804034 GCA_946863875.1 Alloplasta piceator
AGGGTTGGAGTGAGAGAGAGAGGGGAGGGACTTTCGAGAGTAAACGACCTTGCTCCACGGAGGCTGTGAGAAACGATTTTTTTTTAACGAGAGACATGGGCTCACGTGGGTGTACCGTAGAAAATGAAGAATAATCATTGTGCTGGACAGCTGTGGAACGATAAAAAGAAACGTGAGTTAAGAAATCACGATGGTTCGGCTCTGATCGAAATTTTCACGCCACGTGATAATTTATTGAATTTGTACGTGTCGAAATAATTTTCATGCTGTTTCCACTACGTTAAGGTGTCATTCTGGTTTAGATGTTCAAAAAAAGGGCTATTGTTATAAATTTTTTGAGAACTCATTATTATAGATTTTGATATGAAATTTGTTGAGCTTAATAGATACACTCTCGATATATATTAGACCATCTTTATTTTTTTATTTAAAACACTTTTTAAAATAACAGGTAAACGTAACTCCTCGAAAAGTAGATATGTCAATGGTGGCGTTGATATCTAGGTAACGGCTCGTCTACAACGAAAAACTGAAAAATATTTAGATTCAATATGACTGTGGCTCTCACGCATTCTACGGATATCAATATATATTGATAGATAATAAAATAGCGGAGATTTTACACAAAAAAACGGAAATAGAGGTTTTTACAATATTTCAACCCGAAGTTTTTTCAACCCAAAAAAAAAAAGTAACAATTTAAATTTAAATACGGTTATAGAATGCGCTGAAGCTATTCATGTGTAGACTTGTGGTGAAAATTTCATAAGAATCGGTTCGGTGGTTCCGGTAGAAAAGGAAAACAAAATTTCAGCACCTTCGAAAGGGGTCGGGTTCAAAAGTGGTCGATTTGAAATGAAATGATCCAAATACTTTTGAAAAATGTGAAAAAATTTATTTTTAATTATTAACTAGAAAGATGCCTTAATTTCAAGTCGTTAAAGAAAAAAATGTTTACTTTTGGTTCTTGAAGACATTGATTCAATTATTATAAATTTGGATTCGGAAATTATACACGATTTTATACGTGTAGAAATAATTTTCGCGTTTTTTTTATTCCTCAAGTCTCGATGTCATTCGAAAAAAAAACACAAAAATTTGTCGTAGGAAAAATGATTTCACTTATCGTTAAATTTATTTTGAAAAGAAGGTAGAATTTGCTTTTAAAAATTTTCATATACAAAAGCATTGAGCTATTTGTACCAATGATTTTTTTATTTAAAAACCTACACAGCAAAATTGTTCCAGGGACTATCCCGAGATAGTCTCATTCATGTCCAGCCGAGATAGTACGTCTTATGAACGTCTATGGGAGGAACCACTAAGATATTGTTCTACCCGGGATTAATGATGAATGTCTTGAGGACATCCTGTCGCAACCGTCATTAGACGTCTATAAGAGAGTACGACATTAGTCTACTCGAGATTAATATAGGATGTCTTGAGGATATCCTGTCGCAACCGTGTTTAGACGATCCCAGTGCACTCTCTTCTAGATATCTCTGGGAGGTACTGGTAGGACATTGTTCTACTCGAGATTGAAATGGGATGTCTTGTGAATATCCTCCCGTCACTGTGTGTAGATGATCGTACCGCACTATCTTGTAGATGTCTGTGGGAGGTACTAGTAGGAAATTGGTCTACTCGAGATTAATATAGGATGTCTTGAGGATATTCTGTTGCAACCGTATTTAGACGATCCCAGCGTACTCTCTTAGAGACGTCTCTGAGAGGTACCGGTAGGATTCCGTTGTACCCGAGATTAATATAGGATATCTTGAGGATATCCTGTCACAACCGTAATTGGATGATCCCAACGCACTCTCTTATAGACGTCTGTGAGAGGTACTGGTAGGACACTGTTCTACCCGAGATTAATATAGGATGTCTAGAGGATATCCTGCCGTCACCGTCTGTAGATGATCGTACTGCACTGTCTTGTAGATATCTGTGGGAGGTACAAGTAGGACATTGGTCTACTGGAGATTAATATAGGATATCTCGAGGATATCCTACCGTAACTGTGTTTCGACGATCCCAGCGTATTCTCTTAGAGATGTCTCTGGGAGATACCAGTAAGACATTGTTCCACGCGAGATTACTAAAGGATGTCTTGAGGATATCCTATCGTAACCGTGTTTTGATTATCCCAGCGCACTTTCTTAGAGATGTCTCTGGGAGGTACCGGTAAGACATTGTTCTACGCGAGATTAATATGGGATATCTTGAAGATAACCTCCGTAACCGTGTGTAGACGATCCCAACGCGCTCTCTTAGAGATGTCTGTAGGAGGTCAGCCATTGCGCGGCGTTAGTTCCAGACTCGCCGTGAGATGGCAAACGCTTTCACATGCGGATCATGCAAACAGAATGCTTATAAAGCCGAGCGTGAACATGGACATTTGACACCGAAAAGAGTCAGACCTCAAAAGAGGCCATATTACAAGGAGTACTTGCTTTCTCCCTCTGTACTGTACCCATTTTATTGAAATTGAATTAATTAAATAAAATTAATTAACATTAAATCGGAATAAAAATTATTATCCACTGCTGTGTTGGCATTCCAATAGACGTCCCGAAGACATCCCAAAGACATCTCGGGACGGCAGTGGGACCATCCCATTGCGGTAATCACTGCGGACATTTCAGAGCCCATGGGAATCCCATGGGACCATCTGATTACCATCACGGGACAATTGACGTGATGTCCGAAAGACATACTTGGGACGTATTATTGTTGTGTGGGAAGACACTTGGCCATAATGAGGTCAAAAATACCACAAATGCTCATCTCAGAAAAAATAATTTCCATCATTATAAATTTTTTATTAGAAATGAGGCAAAATTTCGAAAATTTAATCATACCCAATTCTTAAACGTGGTGAAATAATTTTCATTTTCCTCTATTCCAATTTTCTACAATAAAAAAACTTTACTATTTTTCATGGAAAAATGAAATGTCAATTGTTTAAAACTTTATTTTTATAGGAAAGGCAAAATGTATTATGCTTTTCAAAAATTTTATACAGATAAGCGTCAAGTTTCAGGACGAAACAAATTTTTATCCCGAAGAAATAATTTCTAATTTTGGAAGAAACAATTTTTTGTTCACCCATGCAAGATTTTCGTGCTTTTCACCATATGCGTAGACAGCCGAAAGGTGACTCTTTTTGGCTATCCACGCATATAGTGAAAAGACGCTCTAATCTCCCATGGGAAAAAAAAAGATCGTGTGCAACGCGGGCCAGAGATTCGTCTTTTGTCTCGCGTGGTTGCGGCCCTCGCTTCGCTCGTTGCAGCAAACTTCACGCTCGACAAAAAGACTTATCCCGTAGTAAAAAACTCCATTGAATCGCCAATGGCAACCAATCGTCCTCATACGACTCCATTGGACAATGAATGGGGACCCATTGAGATTTCCGCATTTGTCAATGGCGTACAGGGCTGACCATTGATCAGTGAATGGGTATCCATTGAACATCAAATGCGGATGAATCGAATGATCATCATTACTCAATGATGCTCATTGGAAAGCCAATGCGGATGAATCGAATGATCATCATTACTCAATGATGCTCATTGGAAAGCCAATGCGGATGTATCGAGCGATCAGCATTGCCCAATGGTGTCCATGGGAAGGTAAATGCTGATGAACGAAATGATCCGCTTTACCCAATGATGTCCATTGGAAAGTCAATGCGGATGAACTGAAAGATCAGCATTTCCCACAGATGTTCATTGGAACCCAAATGCGGCTTACGATGAAATGATCAGCATTTACCAAGGATACCCATTGAATAATAAGTAACTACGAATTATACAATGATCAACATTTATCAATAATGTTACTTCATCGACGACTGATCGAATGATGAGCAGCATTCGTTAACGATGTTGCAATCCATATTCGAGGTTCAATGCAGAACAATTGAACTCATCGATCGATGAGAATTTTTCCGAATGCGATATTTCTCAAACGGCGGCGAATTAATAAAATTAAGTAAGAGTAGATGTCGCTGATTCTCATATATGAACCAAATATTTTCTTCAATTGTAATAAATGCTGATGATTATATCGATGGTCAATCAGTTTAAAATATAATATAATAGTTTAAAATAAAATATAATATAATATATTTAAAAAAATATATATTATATACTGCTCATCAAGTGCGCGTACGTTTGGGATAAATGATTTTTAAAACCGTTTATTTTCAACATATACACATAATTTTATCAGTCCCTCTCAACTCGATTTGTGAGAGGAGAAACGTATATACTTTCATTATCAATCGTCATCTGAATACACTTACAATCTATTTTCTCAATTCTGAGCTTCAATAATTTCTATTAAATGTAATATATATATATACATATATGTATATATGATTGCTATATGATTGCTATATATGATATATGATATAATTATTGGTCGTTATGCTAATATTAGCATTATGATTAACCTTACTTACTGATAACTTACTTGATTATTTAATGCGTAATTCCATGTATATATAGCAATCACATGAAAGAATCTCCATTGATGATCCCATTTATTCCCCATTGCCCACAAAAACCAATAGAGGTGAATATGGCAAATTCACTAGGGAGATTGTCTCCATTGAATCCCCATGGGATAATCCCCATTCCGTTTCAAATGGGGAATTTAATGGCGAAAATGTCCTTAGAAAATTCGGCATTCATATCCATTGGTTTTGTGGGCAATGGGGAATGAGTGGCGAACAGCAATGGAGATTCTTTCGTATAGTAAAAACTCCATTCATCGCCATTGAAAAATCCCCATTCATTCCCCATTGCCAAAATAACCAATGGGGATGAATGCCGAATTGCCTAAGGGGATTGTCTCCATTGAATCCCCATTAGATAATCCCCATTCCGTTTCAAATGGAGAATTCAATGGCGAAAATCCCCTTAGGCAATTCGGCATTCATCTCCATTGGTTATTTTGGCAATGGGGAACGAATGGGGATTTTTCAATGGCGACGAATGGAGTTTTTTACTACGGGATCTCTGGCCCTAGATGCACAAAACACTATTAATTATTACAAATATTGTTTTGGAAATAAGGCGAAGTTGTAGCATTTTCAAGAATCAAGAAGAAAATAAAATTAAACTTCCTAGGATCTTCATAAATAAAACGTTGATATTTATGGTCGAAAAAATAATTTCAATCACTATGAATTCTATTTTGAAAACAGCCTTTGAATTTATGCCGTTTTGGAGTCGCGTAGATCTCAAGTGTTGAGTGAAAAATAAGACAAAAACGTTTTGCTTGCCTTTTTGCAAGAAGTTCTCGATAAGATAATGCACCTCTCGAGGAGTTTCTCTTCGTCTTCACCATGCTGCGCGCATTGAGACGTTACTCATTATTTATTATCTATAACGAAAGAAAGGAAGGCCTCGGGGTCCCATGTCTCTCTCTCTCTCTCTCTCTCTCTCTCTCTCTCTCTCTCTCTCTTCCTCTCTTTCTCTCTCGCTCTCCCGTCCACCATTTTCGCAAGGGATCTTTGAAAAATGCGCGTTCATACGCCGCGGTAGCGCCGAGAGAGGAGCGAAGCGATAAGAAAGCAACGTACAAATTGAAAGGGGATAATTTGCACGAGAATACAGAGAGAGAGAGAGAGAGACAGAGAAAGAGAGAAAAAGAGAAGGAGAGAAAGAGTGTCCGCACGGCAAGTGCTGCCGCGAGAGAAAAATATATATGGGGTACTCCACATTAATTCAATTATTGATCCTGACTTTATTAGATTACATAATTTTTTCTACGGTCGTACAGAGGCAAACCCCATTCTTAAACATTATTTCCATCAAGCATTATTTTTTATCAATAATGATAAATCTGAAAAATAAGCTAGAAAATCCGCAATCTTTAACAAATTTCATGAATCTGACAGGACATACTTATACGTATATAAAAATATTTAAAATTTTACAATTTCCAGATTAATTAATAATTCTTTAACCGCTTCGTGCAGCATTGAATGTCTTTATGAAAAAAGGATCCGACTCTCATGATTCTGGCAGTTTTTTAAATGACGAAAAAAATTAAGTCATTTCCAATTAGCACAAATTTCGCTATAGCAGATAACCAAATAAAAAAGGTACCTCAAAAATTGAGAAAAATAACGTTCTTGAGAATATTCGGTATCGATTTTTGCCGCTTCACTAAAAATTGCAATAAAAATATTCGAATTAATCATGACTTTTTTAAAAATAGTTTAAAATTTTTTCAACGTGACCGTATTGATAGAATATAAGAAAAATATGATTTATCCATTACGACTATGAAAGTTATTGATAATCAATTAGAAACGATAACGGCAACTAGAAAAAAGATAACAAAAAAAATTGGACGGGCCCCTTGGATAAAATCGTAAAGAAAACATCGTTAAACGAATCGGAGAGGGTTAAACGTGATTAAATTGACTCGGACTATCCCATATATATTGTATTATCTATGTGGCCCGCTGAGTAAAATCGTAAAGAAAACATCGTTAAACGAATCGGAGAGGGTTAAACGTGATTGAATTGACTCGGACTACCCCATATATATTGTATTATGTATGTGTACATAATATGGCGCGCATGGATAAGAAGATGGGTCGGGAAACTGACAAATTTACGAGAGTGCAGTACAACGGCAAATGCCTGTTATCGTCTCTCGGTATAACCTGGTTGGATATACATATATACATATTAAATATTCCGAGTCAAGTCAGTCGATGTCCCTCTCGGATTTGATTTATGATTTGTTGTACTGAGGCCAAAGACCTTTTTTCAATTTTTTTTTTTCAATCATCAGACTTTTCTAATTTTTTTTCTCTTAAATAAAAAAAAATACTTGAATGCTCGCAGTTTTTATATAGTTCCATTAACTGTGAGTCAGAGTGAACCAAATATATTTTCCTTAACAATGGTTCTGCCAAAATATTTTCTTCATTCCTAAAATTAAAAACTTAAAAAACTTCACAAATTTTGGGGAACCGCCAATTATTAATCCAAATTAACGAGCCAAGAGCCATGAAGAAATTATGAAAGATTAGAGTTTTTTTAACGAATACAAAAAAAAATATTTTTTTATCTTGAATCTTTGAATAATTTAAGTT
This sequence comes from Alloplasta piceator, assembly GCA_946863875.1. Taxonomy (NCBI): domain Eukaryota; kingdom Metazoa; phylum Arthropoda; class Insecta; order Hymenoptera; family Ichneumonidae; genus Alloplasta; species Alloplasta piceator. The sequence goes on from OX333071.1 coordinate 57,776,584, forward strand.
AATCTCAGGATTGGCAAGTCTAAGACAAAACAAAATAAAAAAGCATTTTAAAGAGGAATGTTTCTTACACAATAATTTACCGCCGCTAATGAAAAATCGATGTAAGAAAAATGGCGGATGTTTGAAATAAAAATGAAAAATTGAAATTTTCGGTTTTTGAAAGGCTGATGGAATAAATCTGAGAAAAATTCGGAATGTTCCTTAGCTTCGTTAAAATCATAGAAAAAATAATAGATTGATTCCAACAGTGAAGGTAAAACTTTGATTGACTTTACTCGGAATGCCCCATACACACGTCACGAGTATTTCGTTTAAGAGTGACCGAGAATTTTCGTTGCATCTCAAAACGAGAATCTTGGAATGAGCGATAGAAACGGATGTCTGAAAAACTATTTTTTCTACTTTTTTTAAAACCTTGTTTCTCATACGATTCTTCAAAAATTTTATCCCGCTGAAGATGATGTTACACTATGAGTGACAGACCCCATACATTGTAATGTCAGTACTACGGACACTTGAGACTCTTGAAGAAAGATCGCTGTGCTTTTCGCTCTGGTATTTTCTTCTTCCCTCTCTCTCTCTCTCTCTCTCTTGCTTCGTCCTTTGTGAACAGTAGAAAAGGCAGCAAACTGTCTTTTTCCACTGTCTCACTCTTATCTCGCGTCTTCTCTCTATCATCACAGAGTGTGTGTAGATACACGTATCGTAACTCTTGAGGATAAAAGTTTGCGATAGGATCTCACCCGCGCGATATTACTTTTGATCCCAGAAGCGCGAGTGAGTGCCCTCAAGAAAGGAGAGAGAGAGAGAGAGAGAGAGAAAATGGGAGGTGAAAAAAAGGTGTCAAGAGCTTTTTCTCACGCGTAACCAGAGGCCGCGATAGCGTCATATCCTTGTGCTCGTCTTTCTCCTGAGTGATATCGTTGAGATTTACGCGGTACTACCTTTATACAAGGTGTAAGTAACTATATGACATGCCGAGAGAGGGAGAGAGAAAGGACAGGAACATAGAGGATTATAGTCGACTTTTGAGATAAGCAAAGGAACCTAACGGAATTCACTGTAGATCGGTGCAGTAATTTTCGCGATTTCGTCATCATAGTTTTTGAAAAAGAATTGTGAGAAAAACTCTCAAGTTTCGAGGTTATTTCGAAGTCCACGTTTTATTCAAGATTTAACCCTCACTTGACGCACTGGGGTAGAAAACACCCCACGCCTAAATTTCCTTAATTTTAAGTACCTCAATTCAAAAAATGGGACCTATAGCAGCATCTGCCATTAGTTCGAGGATGCCACTACTCCTTCAAGCTTATAGCACCACTCTAAGACAATAAGTTTTTATATAGTAGCCGTCCAAAGTTGAATGTCCTCGTCTGTACCGCAGTGCGTCAAGTAAGGTCGAGTGCTAAAATTTTGTGCGAATTTTGTTCCTGTTATAATATTTTTCTACTACTTTTTTTCTTGTAGTGCTATATATTAAGTAAACTCAGTTAAATTTTTTACTATATTTGTCGAAAAATAAAATAGTTATGATTTTTTTCGTAAATGTCATCCACCACTTCAGAAGTTCTAAAAAAAATTTCAAATTAAAATATTAAATGGCGTACTTTTATAAGAATTTTTATCGCTGGGGTACAAACGACCCCAGTGTGTCAAGTACCTTATTCTGCAGAAGTGTGTCAAGTAAGGGTTAAGCGAACATAGTCAAACTATTATTTAAATTTTTGAGAAATTTCGCGATGTTATTTGACAGAAAATTTTAACTGATTACGAAGAGACTGCTTATTTCAGGGATTATACGCAGTCACAGTGAGGAAACAATATATTTCTATGTACCAGGACTTGTTAACTGTTAAGAAATGTAAAGTTGGATATGGCAAAGTAAATATTTTTTGTCAGTCAATAAATTATTTTGACACAAATAAAATTTTCTCGCGAGAACACGAATATTTCTTAACGACGAACAAATTTTGTATCAGTTAAGGAATATTTAAATAGAAGTGCCAACTAAAAATATTTCTTTGGAATGACTAAACGGTTTTCCCAGTGCAGGAGGTCGAAAAAGAGCGATTTTTCAAAAAAAAAAAAATTCTGTACAGACATTTTAATTTATCATCCTACAAATTTATATACATATTTTTGTAGCTTGCAACTTTATTTTGAAATTTAAAAAAAAATGATTCTTGCAGCCACTGTAACCGATCTTCTGAAGGTCGTCTAAAAAAGGGTGGATCGGATCATCGGAAATAAAAAAATAAAAAATGTTTCATTAATGTAAGATATAATCTTAATGGAAGGAATAAGCAAAATATTTATTTTTAAGAAAATAGAAGTTTTTCAAAAAAAAAAAAAAATCGATTTTTGATGAAAATTTGATGAAAAAAAACCGTGAAAGAAAACATGTCAGTTAACATGGACTCTCAAAGGAGTTAAAAAATATTCAACTGTACCGAAAAAAATTTCCATCAGTTATCCTGACATTGGATATAACGATGTATAGACATGTATACCGGCATTTATTTATTCGGTACACTAAAAAATCCATAAAATAAAAATGCCAATCGACAAGGACTCTCAGGGGAGTCAAAAAATATCCAACTGAACCAAAAATTGATAACAGTCGATGATCACCTTGAAGCGAAATTTTTAACTCTCGTGCCATGGCGCAACGTGGTAGACACCCTTATAAACACGCATTTTTTTTTTTTTTCGTTCATCCGTTGCCCCCTTGCGTTCGTTATTGCCAACGATGTCGCAGGTGCTGCTGTCATGCCGGCGAATCGCGAGGCATAAAGAGAAGCGAAGACTCAGAGGTTGCCACTGTCACTGGAAACACCGGCACCACCTTCTTACATACACTCGCGTGTTGCATTTTCTGTCCTCCCCCTCTTGCCCTCTTTATCTATCTCTTATTAGCCCTCTTTCTCTCTCTCTCTCTCTCTCTCTCTCTCTCTCTCCTCCTTTTCTCTCCCTGCCTTCTTCGTCCTCGACACGACGCTCGCAATTATATATATCAGAGAGGAGCGGGAGGGAGAGGCTCGCGCGCGGGACGCGACGAAGCGGAGTTAATTAGCGCCGAGATAAATAATTATCGGCGGAGTTCTTCGGTGCGTTTCCGCCGCCGCGGCCGCCACCGCTGCCACCAAAGAGCCGGCTGAATGGAGAACACACGCGGGTACGACACATCCGGGGGTGGTGTACCAGCTGCCTCTGTACATGTTTGCTTTCTGCGCGTTGTAACTGGGTTCTTGTAATGCTGTGGCTGCTCCGTTGCTGCTGTTTTCCCGAAGACAAATGTCGCATTCGTTCTCCTTTCTCTTCGGCAAGCGTACATAACTACACGTGTACACGCATACACACACACACACACACACATATATATATAAGTCCATATATGATAGTACTTTGTGTTAGCAGCGAGTAACAACTTTTGTGTTTTTTGTTAGTCCACAGATTGCGGAGGAACTTCCGGTCCAGGTTATCCCGACGAATGGTGAGTCGAACTCGCGTAATTAGCGATCAACCAAAGATTAGAATTTCGTATTGAATGTCCTGTGGAACTTTTAGAGTTAATTTGATCATTAGTTCGATTGACGGAGACTTAACATTTTATATACAAGTTTTTGATTCAAAACAGACTATGCAATTTCATAATACGTTTTTAAGCGCTTGATCAATGCTATGAATGGACCCACGGATTTTTATGAACATGTCAACTGAAATTACGAATAGGAAGACAAACATCATAATTAAAATAGCTATCAAGCATGGCCGATGAACATGACATGACGCAAAACATGACCATTAATAATACTTCCTGAACATGTTCGTGAAAACGTGGCACAGTGAACATGACAATTGATAATACTTAACATACATGTCCGTGCAACATGACTAAGGAATATCCATAACAAAGTTCAAACATTCCCATCACATGTGGCCAAAAGTTAAATATATACACTCAAGATGATCGACGAGTACCATCATCAAGCACGATACATGATAATCAAACCATAAAACATGACTATTGAACAATACCACGAAAGTTGATCAGTAAACTAGACCACGAAACTTGATAATGGAACGTGGCTGCGAAACACGGTCATAAAAAATGCCTTCGTAACATTACTATGGAACAGAACCCCGATACATGGACATAAAATATGACAATGAAACGTGACAATGAGAAATGGGCATGGGACATTAACCATGAAACCATCAGCATTGCTGTCATGGTTATCATGGATGGATTATCACCATGTAGGTATTGCAAAATACGAATCGGCATGATCGGATTACTTGAACACGAAATATGACCACGACATATGCTCATGAAACATGAAAACAGAAGATGTTCAAGAAACACGACCACGAGACATGGCAATAGGACGTGTTTATGCAGCGTGACAACAAAACATGGCAATGAATATGTTTACCAAACATGATCGCGAAACATGGTTTTGGAACATGGACACGGAGCATGAAAAAGGGACATGATCGTGGAACAAGATAATTAAACGGTGGAACAAGATAATGAAACATAATAATGATGCATGATAATGAGACATCACCACGAAACATGGCCCCAGCATAGGACTATGTGACTTGACAATGGAACATGATAAAAAAAATACTACCATGGAAGATGGTGATGGAACATGTTAAAGAATCACGGCCCTGGGATAGGACAATTGAACATGTTTATGCCGCGGCATTTTCGTCGGCAACAAAACATGCCGATGAATATGTCTCCGATACATGATTGCGAAAAATGGCAGTTGAACATGCTTGTGAAACATGGTCGCATAACATAAAAATGGGAACATGATCGTGGAACAAAAAATGCAACATAATAATGATTCATGCGAATGAAACATGACGACAAAACATGGCCACGACATACAGCCATGAAACTTGACAATGGAAAGTGATAAAAATGCAACCACGGAAGATGACAATGGAACATGTTCAAAAACACGACCCTAAGACCTGATAATAGAATATGATTATATGTCGCGTGACAACAAAACATGACAATGCGAACATGGGTATGAAACATGATCATGAAACATGGCAGTGGAACATGCTGGTAAAACATAGCGATGCACCATGAAAATGGAACATGTTGGTAGAACAAGATAACGAAACATAATAACTGTGCATGCATGATAATGAAACACGGCCACATCATATCGTTATTGCACATGGCCACAGCACATGATTATAAAACATGGCTACAACATTTGATTATGAAACATGACCATGGAACATGACAATAACCCCACAGAAATTTATATATTTTAAATATACGCAAAATATCTGTGGATATATTTCGAATATATGTACATATATTTTTAATCGACACATATGTTGCATATATATCAGCATATATTAAGAATATATGCTAATATATATATATATATATGCAACATATATGAGAGATAGGTGTGATTCACATATATCTCCCATATATTCTACATATATTCTTAATATATGCTGATATATTTGCAACATATATGGTAGCATAACTAACTAACTAACATAATATTTATTGAATTATTTAAGTTTATTGTATTCACACTCTTCATTATGATTTACATTATAATGTTTATCCCGCGAGAACAAGCGATCGGGCGCCTAGCTGCCACATGTTCGTAACGTATAGGCAGCGTCGCGATAGTTTCCAGACTCGCCGCGAGATGTCGCAGAGCGGCAACCGCTGAACCCCCATACGGAGGACGCGACGAGTATGCTTATAAAGGCGGGCGCGAGAACGGAATATTAACAGAAGTCCGGCGTAAATGAAGCCATATAAGGAGTTCTTGCCGGCTTCTCATGAACTCGTACTTTTGTATTTGATTCTCCTAGAGAATTTCCGATTTTTCGAAATTTCTACACGGGTATCGCATATTCAACCCATATTCGGGATGTATGCAGCCCATTTTTCAACTATATTTGGAATACATGCAACATATATTTAATCTAAATTTCAAATATATGCATCATATGTTTAAAATATATATTGTATGTATGTGTCGTACATTTTAAATATATCTAAAATGTATTTCAAATATATTTTATATATATCCTAAATATATTTTAAATACATTTAAGATATACGTACATATGCGAAAAGCGGCAAGATCTATCCAAATAAATATATTACACATCTATAAAAAATATATTTTAAATATATAAATTTCCGTGTGGGTAAGCTATATGTTCGTGAAAATGAAAGAAAATGAACATGGCCGCGAAATATGACAATAGAACATGACCGTATAACATAGAAATGCAACCCTCAAGGATGATCTCAAACATGTATACCAAACATGACCTGAGCACACCATCATTAAAACGGGACCTCACAGCTGAACTCAACGTCCCAAGAACTCTACGACGAAAATAATATCGATTTGTAAGAATTTAACGTAAACAAGAGCACGGCTCTAGAGGATTCTCGCTGTTGTACTCTTATGATTGAAACTGGACGTACACAAGGGTCCGTCCAGCGTTTCGATGACAAGGCACCCTGCGAATAATAACATGCTACTGCAAAATAAGCTCATCTTGCGTCTATGCACGTGTGTGTGTCTGTATCCATGTATATATTCTGTACAACAAACGGCTTGCTCTTTGTGCACGCTTGGCGGAGGCTCGTAATAGCGAAGAGCCGAGCGGTCAGGGGCTCATAAATTATCGAACTTATGTGCCACCGTCGGTGCTTTCTCGCGGTGGTCATTATCGGTAAACACACTATTAAGAAGCCTCGCTGCAGAAATCTCTTGCTACACCGGCGTATCCGGACACACCGTATGCACGAAGAAAGGGGAAAGGTGTAATGCTCAGCCACATCGGAGAGTACACAGGAGCAACGTTAGATCTCCGATGCTCGCACCGTACGTGAGGAGCCAGAACGAAGAAAGGAGGCGGCGGCGGCGTTGTTTCTGCGTTACCCGCATGTGCCGTGCTATAAGAAAGCCTTGTACCAATCTAGGCCCATAAAACTGCGAGCCCTGTACGAGAGAGCGTGTGTCCGCGTCCGGTAATAACGTGCGAACGCGCTATCCATCAGGTTCGCGGGACAAAACAGTTAAGCGCCTCTATCCGCCGGGCGGTGTGCGCTCGAGCACACGCGGTAATGAACACCGTCGTGGCTCTCGCAGGCGCGAGCGCACGCTCGCATTTTGTGCCCGCGTGTCGGTTTGCTGCGCGCGATTGCCGGTGCCCCGTCAGTGTCGGCCCGCGAAAGACATCTCGAAATGAGCATATATAGACACAGATATGGGATTTTCCGAGTCGAATCAACCGATATTCGATTATCAAGCTCGCAGATTTTGGCTCAAGATTTTTTTTTTTATGAGTATACTGATGAAAGGAACTCTGGCTTTATTTCTCATCATCCGTTGATTTTTTACAATTTTTCTTTCGGGACATTCCCAGTCGAACACGGATATTCCGAGTCAAATCAACGGATACTTGATTCTCAAGCTCGTAGATTTTGGCTCCAGATTTTTTTTTAAATGAATATAGTGATGAAAATCACTCTGACTTTTTTCTTCATCAGCCGTTGATTTTTTACAATTTTTCTTTCGGGATATTCCGAGTCGAACACGGATATTCCGAGTGGAATCAACGGACATTTGATTCTCAAGCTCGCAGATTTTGGCTCAAGATTTTTTTTTTACCATTTTAGTGATTAAAATCACTCTGACTTTATTTCTCATCAGCCGTTGATTTTTTACAATTTTTTCGTCGGGATATTCCGAGTCGAACACCGATATTCCGAGTCGAATCAACGGACATTTGATTCTCAAGCTCGTAGATTTTGGCTCAAGATTTTTTTTTTTACAATTATAGAGACGAAAATCACTCTGACTTTTTCCCTCATCAGCCGTTGATTTTTCACAATTTTTTTTTTCGGGATATCCCGAGTCGAACACGCATATTCCGTCGAATCAAGGGACATTTCATTCTCAAGCTCGTAGATTTGGGCTCAAATTTTTTTTTCACGATTTTAGTGATGAAAAGCACTCTGACTTTTTCTCATCAGCTACTGTTAATTTTTTATCATTTTTCCCTTTCAGAACTTAATCGCTGAAACATAGGAATATGGAACAATTTTGGCATTCCTTATTTCAGATTTAATTTCTAAACCATAATGGAGTAATGAGCGCTAATGGGATCTTTTTATTTTATGGATGATTGTAGGCTTTTTTTTACGGTTCTCTTGATTGTCTATGTTATTATCTTCTATGTGGATTCAAACGATTTGAGAGAATAATTGAAATCGTGATTTCGAAAATCTTAATATTTTCCTCAAAGTCTTAGAGCTTGTTGGACTTAAAATATTTAAATAGTTTTCTAGGTTCAAATAGGAAGTTATTATCCAAAAATTGAGGGTTTTTTTTTCTTTTAGACGAAAATTCGATGAACCTCGGAGGCTTTTAAACATTACAGAATATTTTGTAGAAAAAAATGAGTTTTTGAATTAAAAAAATGATTTTGTGTTTTTGAGATATGTTATAATGAACGCCAAATGTTTCAGAAAGATTCGTCTTATAGAGATGAAGATTTAAAATCATAAAATTATCCTTTTTTCGCGTTATAATTCAGATGACCACTTTGGATAATCAAAGCGCAAGATTGAAAAGCTCTAAATCCCTAATTTTTTTTTTTGCTATTACAACAACGATCTTCTTTATACTTCGTTTTTTGAAAACAGAGTTTTTTATAAATTGTTGCCGGTTCAAAAGTTTCGTCGTTTTCATCTGATGAAAAAAATCTGATAATCAAACCATCATTAACCAAATGTGGGATAATAAGTGGCGAGCATTTGTTGCGCGAGTTTACTTGAAATGACCCATGGATATATAGTTATTGAAGTATATAAACACACGCGTGAGAGAAGAGGAAAAGCACGTACGTTTCGAAACAAGCTCCTTTACTAACGCGGTAAGAGACGAAAAAACGAGCAGCTCCGCGAGAATCCTGAGAAAGTTGACAAAGAAATCTTTCGCGAAAGAAAGAGAGACAGAGAGATCACAATGACGAATGAATCGGCCGTCCGAAGGTGTAGTAATGATCGGTAGAGGAAAAACTAATTTTTTCTAACTTTTCCCTGATCGGCTCAAGTCGCTCGATTGAATTTGGCGACTTAAGGGGGAGGTTACCGTCGAGAGACATGCAAAATGCATGAAATTTCGAAATTTTTTAAAAATATCAAATCAATATTTTTCGAAATCGGTTTTAACGGATTTTATTCTCCTATTAATGGAGAGTGAATTCTAATTTTATTTATAAAAAATAAATCCAAAATGGTGGCTCCAGCTCCCGTCAAATAAAGCCGTGCACGGCGTGTTTTGGTCTGTGCGGGGCCCTCCACAGGTCTACCAATTCATCCGAAACAAAAATAGGTTGAAAATTATTAAACTAGATTAAATTTTGGGGGGCCTTACCAATTTTCGTTTTCAAAAAAACCTCCGAATTACGAAATGCCAGCCGTTTGAAAAAACGCTATTTCTTGCGCTGTTTTTTTTTTTGTTTTTTTTTTTTTTTTTTTTTTTTTTTTTTTTTTTTTTTTTTAACGGATGAAATAATATATTACGATACGAGTGCGATGAAACTTTTTCTGACGAGTGTGAGTTTGCAGCATGAGTCGAAGGTGAATTACATATTAGTCGAGGCGTAAAGTAGGCACTTTACGCACGGAGTGAAATAAAAACTATTGCTAAATAAATTTTTGACAAAACTCGCTCGCTGATGGCCCTGCTAATTGAATTTCCTTTCAATTGCGCAGAGATTCATGTGAATCGGTTCATCGATTGAAGCTGTAAAACCCCCCGCGCGCTGAAAAATATTATCCCCAGAAAAACGCATCTAAATTTAACATTATAAAAAATCTTTGAAAATTACTTTAAGCATGAAAATACCCTTTTACCCACGTGCTCTAAGCATTTCAAGGATGCAAATTATTTTTAAAAAAATGACAAATTGAATTTTCCATTATCATGAAGGAAGTATTCTGGTCGAGAATTAAAAAAAAATCAATTTTGTTTTTTTTTTAAATATTTTTTAAGTTTACACCCTTAAGAGTATATCGTCGAAAGGGATTTTTTGTATTCCAATAATTTACGGAATATAGCTATTTCAATGCGTCAGAACCAATCGGACCATTATAGAGGTTTTTCTCAAAACTATGTTTCTCAAGACGGCTGACATGATATCTCAAGTTCTACTCTACCGGTTTACTTGAAATTTTTCACCAATCTACAACATATAATTCTCTATCGCCTGTACCACGATTGCGTCAAAATTATTATTTTTACTATTGTAAAAAAATTTAAACTTATGAAAAAGGTTCGAAAAACGCTTTTTTTGTTTTGAGAGCCGCGACATTGTTAATTTTTTTCTTTTTGTTTTTTCTGAAGTACGGGCTATAATGACATTTTTACTGATTAAGATTTTTTTTTGTTATTTTGGATCTGATGACCAGAAAGGCTGCAATCGTGTCAGACACCACACACCTCTTTTTACCCCAACGTTAACAGCTTATAACTTATAGAATTTTCATTTTTTTTCTTGCACATCTTTTTGTCTTGTCAAAATATTAACAAATAGCTTGTAAAAAAAAGAATAGTTAAAATATATTTTTTTTATCAATCTCGAAAAAACGTTCAAAATGCATGTCTCTAGACCAGAATACTGCCTTAAGCGAAAAATCCCATACACGAAATTATGGAAACTTTTCCAAGTTTTACACTATCACACACTGGTAACAGAATTCGATAAATTTCACGAGAGTCGAACGAAAAAAAAAATTTCAAAAACGAACTTTGCAGTGATTGCATGACGCAGAAAATATAGCGTGATCGAATTCAATTACTCATCCCCATTTAAAATCATACTTGTATATCTTACCGAGTAATGCAAGAATTTGATCTTCTTCTTCGTCTTTTTCTCTGCTTCTTCTTTCTCGCTTCTTTCTCACGAACACCTAAGTCTACGAGTAAGCACCTCGAGAAAGAGGGAGAAAGAAAGAGTGAATATGTGCGTAAAGCACACGCCCGTAATTAACCGTGATTAAGTGGTGCCCCTGGGGCTGGATCATACATTTACCGTGGACGTAAAGAAACTTTGCCGCAGAGAGAAAGCGTTTCTGCGAGATGGAATATGAAACAGAAAGGGAAAGAGAGAGAGAGAGAGAGAGAGAGAGAGAGAGAGAGAGAGAGAGAGAGAGAGATGGACGATTACTATATGCATGTAATGCTGGATTCAAGAAGCGAGACAGCTGGAGTAAAAAAATTTCACGTATGTGAACATGCGGTTTCTATCTCCCTGCCCCCCTCTCTCTCTCCCTCTCTCTCTCTCTCTCCCCTCCCCTATGTCTCTCTCTGCCTCAAAAGACAGAAAGAGATCCTGAGTTAAATTTCCTCACTGGTTAAATTTGAGTAATCATGCTGCATCATGAAAACACACTTCTCCAGCGTATCACGTAGAGAGCAAATCGAATGTGAAGTAAATAGAAAATCTTTACATGTCCAAACCGCATAGTACGAACAAAAATCAAAACTAACTGACTGTTAGGGTGATAAGAAAAAATTTTTTTTTCTTGCAAACAGGCTAAAAAGTTTCATTTAAGTAGTAAGAAAAGGCCTTTTAAAATATGAGCTCTTAATAGGGTAAAAGCCGGATAGTTGCCCCGCGGGATAGTTGCCCCGGTTTTTAATACACTATGCTAGAAACGCCCCTGGTGTTAGCGTTTTTCTGTAATTAGTAGTATGCTCTCGTAGGCCTCAGTGCCCTAAAGACATAGGACAGGGCCCACAAGTTTCGTCTGTGTGAGCGAAAATCTTCCGAGGCAAGACCTCGACGAGCTTCGTTATACTAATATTGATGGGTAATTTATATTGAATAACTAATGTTATGGTCGAAGATTCAGTCAACTATTTATTTCCTCGCATGCACTAGAGTTTCAACTACGAGGTCTGATACGGTAACCCCCAAAAACACCAAAAATGGTGTACAAAAACTGGAGACAACTACATTTCAAGAGTATCCCTAGATTAGTCTACCTACAAAAAGTTGTAAAATCACTAGACATTAACCCTGAATACGTATTTATAAACACATGTAGTATCCTAGTTTGACTTTTATTTACAAGCATATAATTATTATTACAGTATGCGGAAGTGAAATTTATAAAATATGAAAACATCTTTACGTTTAAAAATAAAAAATAAATCCATTACTAAAAATAAATAATAAATCGATGGAACAAAATTGATCACAAAAATAAAAAGTACTTAGCGAGTTAGGCAATATTTGCAAAAGATGTTTCAGTGATACATGGCTGATGAGGTTGCTTCAGGTGAAAAAACTCGCCAAGTACTTTTTATTTTTGTTATCAATTTTGTTCCATCGATTTATTATTTATTCTTAGTAATGGATTTATTTTTTATTTTTAAACATAAAGATGTTTTCATATTTTATAAATTTCACTTCCGCATACTGTAATAGTAATTATATGTTTGTAAATAAAAGTCGAACTAGGATACTAGATGTGCTTGTAAATACGTATTCAGGGTTAATGTCTAGTGATTTTACAACTTTTTGTAGGTAGACTAAACTAGGGATACTCTTGAAATGTACTTGTCTCCAGTTTTTGTACACCATTTTTGTTGTTTTTGGGGGTGACTTGTCCACTTTTTGCAAAGTTAATATATTGCTCTCTCTCACTCTAACGCGATCCCTATAGTGCTCTCTCTCACGCACTCATGTGATCATTGTCAATATTTTGACCGCTCTGAAACACACCACGTAGGTACCGTTTTATCGCTATCTCGCTAAGTTCATGGTGTATGCGAAAAAGATTTGCCGAAAAATATGCGACGAAAATGGCCGACAATGGAATATTCATTGAGAAAAATTAACCCATAAAAATACGTATCGCCCATACGCGACCAGCTACAGCTTTCTTTCAGGTACCAATCGAAAGAGAAAAAATCTGCGGACAAAAAAACGTCCATCTCAAATTTTCTCAAAAGATCTGTATAATGAGTTATTAGGAAAAATGAATTTTTCGCTATAGATATACTCCCATGTATAAGCAAGGTTGTTGGCGCAAGAGAATCTTGGTGCGACTCTCGACATGTCGGTAAGGTCGGAAATGTACTTGTCTCGAGTCGCTACCGCGACTCTTGATATTGTTAAATAGCTTTTATTTATTTTTCAAATATGAAGGGCAAGTAATCGTATCGAACAGGATAGTCGCCCCATATTCTTTTCCGGTTAGTTGCCCTAACGGTAATATAATAAAAACCCAGGCGTGGTCCTTGCTGGACCGAAGCTAGTTTAGCTCTAGCGTTTGAAGAACTAGATAAGAAAGAAAGACCGTTAACTAAAGGTATATAAAAAAATAATGAAATTATTAATTATAAAATAATACAATTAATAATAAGATTTCAAAATAACAAAATGAGATTTTAAAAATATAATAAAACAAAATAATCTGTAACTTAATATTAATTATTCCACACGGAACCGAGTGTCCATTGGACGTCCATCTATCATCCATAGATCCTTAACACGTCTACATCCACGATGGACGTAATGCGGACATCCATTGAACATCCATGGTATACTTTTGATTGGACAAAACGCAATGGATCACACAGGACGTATATTGTATGTCCACGACACATACTATTTCTTGAGCTACAAATATACACAACACGGCCATCCATGGTATGTCCATAGGTAGACATTAAATAGCTTTTAATTCAGGATAGTAATTGAACATCCACTGGACGTTCCAGGTTCGTAAACGAAAATCACATTCGGAGGACGTCAATTGAACGTCTATCGGATGTTCCATGTAGGATTTCATATAGACGTGAACCTGGAACGTCCAATAGATGTCCAATTACGATTCTGAATTAAGAGCTATTGAATGTCTACCCATGGACATACCATAGATGGCCGTGTTGTGTATATTTGTAGCTTAAGAAATAGTACGTGTGTGAACATACAATATACGTCCTGTGTGATCCATCGGGTGTTGTCCAATCAAAAGCATTCGTCCTTTAGATGTACATTTAAGTATTTCGGGCAGATGTGATATGGGTACGCCGATTGACCGTCGTATGTACGTACAAATTACGTCTATCGAAGGATAACGCGGAAGTTTATTCGACGTAAACGACACATATTTTTGGAGCTATAAATATATTCCGCGCGTAACTTAACAGCCAGGGGACGTCCAATAATCATTTAAGTTGGATGAAAATTTCATTCCGGGGAAGTCCATGGGACATTCCTTAAACCACTATCGGAGATGCGAAACGGCAGCGATTGTATGTGCTGAAAAAGTTTCGTATACGTACCCTTAGATATTTTTTAGAGGTACCTATAGACCACATAAAGTGACATTTAATGTACGTATTTAAGACGAATGCCAATAGTGCAAAAGATATCTAATGATCATCTATTATACGTCCCTTAATTTAAACGCTATTGATTACACATTATCCATTAATTATAAATTTCATTACGATTATACATTATTCAAGGTTTGTGAGACAAAGATATATAAGTATATCAGCAAACTACATCGTATAAGGTTTTTACATGCATAAGTTTCTCATAAGTCAAGTTAGTGTAGGTAGGTAGGTAGGTAGGTAGGAGATTAGAAAAGTTAAGCAGCACCCCTTGAATCCAATACTTGGATGGGTGACCGCAGTGTGAAAAATCGAAAACTATTTTTTTTTCTTTTTTTCTGTAAAATATGGATATCTCGTAGGCTCCGAATATTATATAATCAGTAACAAAGTTTATAATTAATTAATAATGTGTAGTTAATAACGATTAAATTATTTAAATAAAGGGACGTATAATGGATGATCATTGGACATCTTTTGGATCACTGGTTTATTCGTCTTAAATACGTAAATCAGACGTCATTTTTTGGGGTCTAGTCCGTCTAAAAACCGTCTCAAGGTACGTATAAGGGATGTTCCCAGTACATAGAACAGGTGCTGTTTCGCACTTCTTTTAGCAGTGATAAGGATACTCATAGACGTCCCTGTGATGGAGCATTCATCCACCATGTATGGATATTGGACGTCCCATGGCCCTAATGTTCCGTGTGGGAAACTCCTTCGAAGTATTTTGGACGTAAGGCGGCTATCCGCCGCGTTGGGCAACTATCCCTCTTTGGAGAGGTCAAATAAAACGGGATTCATTCAAAAACAATATTAATTGGGTTTACAAAAATAGTGTACAATGAAAGATCAAAGTGGGGCAACTATCCGGCTTTTACCCTATTAATATTAACATTGTCCTCATCGCATTTTACGATTTTCCATGAGAATAACATGGGAAAAATTATTTTTACGTCTTCAGTCATATTTTGGTAGAGAATTAAACGCTCTACAAAAAAGGTTCCGAGTTACTTTTTGATAAGTCCATTCGTTCAAAAGTTATTCAATGTTAAAGTTCAATTTTTCATAAATCTGGCTGATTTTTTTATATTACACCGGAACTATTACATTTATCGCCAAAATGTGGATGAAATTTCATGTGAAACATAAATTAAACTTTCGAGAAATGTTAACTAATAGTTCTCACTACAATAATAAAAAGAAATGGAACGCTTTAAGAAAATTTCATAGCAGAAGTTGACTTAAAATTTTTATTTTTCTATTAAGAAAATGACATTCATTGTAATATAACAGTAAATTTTGTATTCAATTTTATTTTTAGTAAAAAAAAACCTAACGAAAAAAACTAAAACTAAATTTGAGCCTGTTTGCGAGAAATTTTTTTTTTTTAAATCACCCATCCGACAATCTTCGATTTTCTTTTGATAATAAATCAATTTTTAAAAATTTCAAACTGAATGTACAGCAATGCTGTTTTTTCATCCGGAAAATCGATTTCGAAAATACTGAATCACTTCTTGGAGTTGCAATTCTTCGTGAAGGAAGCTCAAACGCTTTTGAGTTTGGAATGATTCCAAATTCTTTTAGAAATGTTTGAGGGTTTTTCAATTTTGGTAATTTTGTATTTATTAATTGCATTCTTTTTACAAATTCACTGGATGGGAACAAAGGACGCTATTGAATTTAGAAAAAAATGCTCAAGGGCTACAGATTTTGTGTAATCTTGAAATTATCAATTAATGCTGAAGACAGATCTAACTTATGTAGTTTGGCCGCTATCGAGCTCAATTTTTTTACTCGAAATATACTAGATAACATGGATGATTCATATCGAATTTTGAATAAATGGCATATGCCATTCAGAGAATGTCACAAACTTTGGCATTTTAAAAAATCGTATGGAACGTTCTCATTTTTCTATTTTTTAGGCTATTGAGCTTATCTCAATTACAAAAATATACTGAGTTTTTCGAAAAAGTTGTACACAGATTCCTTATTGCTTCGGATCATACTTCAAGCTTTTTTATGAACATAATTGATGAATATATTCAACATAATGAAGTTCAGGGTACTCATAACAGAGAAGGCTTGTTGGATAATAATGAAAATACGAAAGTAACCTTGAAATTCGAAATTTCGACAATTTTTGTTAAGGGGTTAGGCCACTCCACAGACAAAAAAGGGCATATCTCGCGATTTTTTTTCAGCGAAACCATAAAATAAATCGGATTTACAAAAAAGGTGTTTTATTATACATTAAGTTGGCAATGCAACATGATTTTTTCATTGCGATATATGTCGAAATGGCGACTGTGCAGCGTTTTTCCGATGACGCCTTTATTTCTGGAAAATCGACGACCGTACCATCAGATCCGATAATTTTTGAGTTTCGATGAGGCACCAAAGTTTTTTCAGTTATATATAAGAATAGCCATAGTAGTACGTATAATTTTTTCGATATGTTGTTTTTTGTAAAAATGACACATTTCTAAATCAAAAAGTATCAAATGCCATAAGAAAATCGTCAGGAAATTGTTTACAAAAAAGAAACTATGCATTATAATGAAAAAATCCTACGTAGTGCTTTAGAGAACGTTATTTTGAATGTATGCAGTTGAAATTTCAAATGCATTGGTTGAAGTTTGTTTGAGTTATGCGTTCGACTGACTTGAAAAATGTAGTTCTGAGACCCATGCAGAAATTTCGATAGGGATCCGGTGGGATTCTGGCGCGCATCCCGGCCTCCCCATCGGGATCTAATGCGACGTCAGATTGGATTCCAATCGTGATTGTAACATCCGCCCATTAGATTCGAATGGGGATACGCAAACGGGATCCTGTAGGGATACCCAACCGGGATCCTGTAGGGATACCAAACGGTATCCTGTAGGGATACCGAACCGAATCAATTTTTATTAGAATTTATATTAATTTTTTTATTTTGTTAAAGTCTGTGAAAGGTTTTACAAAGCTCCCAATCTCAAGTATTTATTTTTAATGAATAATAAATATTTATTAACTATTATAATCGTTATCAAAACGGTGGAAAACTTGTATTGTTCCTAACCTGGAATTGAAGCACGTGCTTCAGCATGGCGTTGCAGTTCGAGATTAATTTCCCGACGTATTTTCCGACATCGTTGTACGCGAATGCGAGTTTTCTCACGCTCATTCATTTCGTTGTTCATCAATAATAGAATCAGATCACCAAATATATTGAAAGCACAAAATAAACACACGACATAACCTCACTGGCATCGCACAGGTAATAATACTAAATCCCGCACGGCTCACGAGTACGCCATCTATATGATCCAGACCTACGACCGTCATTCTCGATCCACATAGGAATCTTATGGGGACATGGTAAATGGGAGTGACGCCATATGGCGATGCAACCTGGATTTTAATAGGGAGTCCCGATTTGGGGAATCCACAGCAAATCCCGATAGGAGCGCCCATAGGGACGCCCGTATTCGGGAATCCATAACAAATCCTAATAAGAACGCCCATAGGGACGCCCGTTTTGGGGAATCCATAGTAAATCCTAGATAGAGACCCCCATAGGGACGCCCGTTTTGGGGAATCTATAGCAAATCCCGATAGGGATCCCCATAGGGACGCCCGTTTTGGGGAGTCCATGCCGAATCCCGACAGGGATTTGATGGGACGTAGGGTGTCCCTATCGAAATTTCTGCATGGGGATAAACGCGTTTAAAGTTTGCGGAAAGCTCGCTGCGGATAAAGAAGGGCTGCACTAGAATACGAAAATCGAGTAGTTTGGGATTATTCACGCACATAATCTTTGAGAATGTTAATCTATAGATCCTGAGGTACCTTTTCAACAAACAAAAAAAAACGATTTTTTGAAAATCCTAGAGTGGCCTAACCCCTTAATTCATCGGAAGGTCATCGAAAATTCTACAATGAATTATGGTTTTTCCCGAGGAATGTTGTCATTCCTTTTGCCCATCTCTGCCAAGATTGTATTAGCGTTGAACAGTCATCCAGGTCTGGAGAACTCAAGAATCCATAACAAACGTAATCGTGGCGTAGCAATGAGAGGCCGTCATTCTGCAGTGAAACAAATCATACCATTAATTGACGCAAATCACTGCTAGGAAGGTGCGCAAAAGGAAGTTCTGGTGTTCAGCAACAATAAGGACTAATACCGTGGAGCTGAACACGGTGATGATGGTGGCGGTGGTGGTGCAGAGGATTTACGAGCTTGGCATAGCCCCGCGGGTGGTACCGTGACTCTTACATGTATATTCGAACGAGGGTATAAAACGTGAAGTGGATATAGCGGGTACAGTTGTTACGGAGAAGATGCCTCGCCAAAGTGTAACAGAAAACTTCCTGAGCTAGCAGAAGGATTAACCATAAAGCAAATCCTCGAGCAAGGAGAACGGAAATCACATTGGACCTGGAGAGGAAGACTGCATTTCGCTTACTTACTTTACTTTGTTGTTCATTCTGTTATGTGCAAATCCAGCTAGCAATTCCACTAAGGTAAACGGCCCAGTTACTGACCCTTCTAGCGCGGCAGCGTCGGATTTCGACTATTTATTCATGTGTGATATAGCCAAACCGGAAACTAATGGTTTCAACGTGTGCATCAAAGCCCCCCAAAGGAGATTCACCGGTTATGAAAGTGAAATAATCAAGATTTATTAATAAAATCATTGTTTTATAATAATGCTTCTCTGCTGTCCGGGTTACTGACCCTGTACATAAGCCCTATCTTCGTTTGTGAACCCTACGTGTACCGATTTCGATTCACTGGTCTATTTCTATTTTTAATATCTCCTTTAGAAAGGTCCCTCTGTCCAATAATGAAAAGTGAAAAATTCTCTTCAATTAGCCGGTAATTGGATTATTATTCGACAAAAACTGTATTTATGGCAATCAAAATGGTGCCGTTAGGGTCACTATCTGGGACAGGGTCAGTAACTGGGCCGTTTACCTTATACATACACGGAAAAAAACATGATAATTGATGTGCAACAACAGTGATAACTTCTGGAGTATATGAAAAAGTACTGGATTAGCAAGGAATGTGGGGGAGAATCGAACTAAAACTCCAATAGTACTTGGCTGGTTACAGGACTTTTCACTGCGGAAAATCAGAAATTGTCTGAGAAATACGAATATGTCATTTTCGATTGTAAATTTCTGACGGATCATGCTTGAATATTTTGGGGAGTATTTTTATCAGAACTTTCTAAAACCGTCCAGAAACCGATATTTCGATAGCTCATAACTTCGGTCTTCTTATCTGATTGGTTTTTTTTTAATTCCTCAAAGCGTGAGATACCAAAGAGAATTTCACTAAGTTCATTCTGATGTCTCAATTTTTGCGATGCTGAAGAAATTTGAAATTCGCCAATTCATGCCGATTGCCGATACAAAGTATCCGCTCATTTATAAGCATTACCAAACTCATTATCAGCGCATCAAAACATTTTAAAACGCCCATGACTCACTGACTTTGTCGCACCGATGATTGACATAACGTCTTATATTTAAATGCATCATCTGTCAAACTTCTTCGACCCTTGCGAGGTGTCAACTTGTGCACGAACTTAGCTTACCCAACCAATCACAGCACGAAGAAAATGGTGACAACTAAGTCGTTTAAAACGACTTAGTTGTGGTAACTGAAAAATAGGGTTGGTTCGTTGACCCAAGCAACTATCTACTTGATCCAACCAACTCAGAGCACTAAGATGTTTGGTTGAACCGAAAAACATATTAATCTTAAAATTGTCACCATTTTCTTCGGGCTGTGATTAGTTGAGTAAGCTAAGTTCACGCTCAAGTCAAACGACTTAGTTGTGGTAACTGATAAATAAGGTTGGTTAGTTGATCCACGCAACTATATGTCTACTTGATCCAACCAACCAATGTCCAACCAATATCTCATCTGGCGCTCACAGCAATCAGCTGTTTGGTTGACCTAACCAACTGATCCACCCAATTTCGCGACTGGTGCTCAGAGCACTAAGAGCTGTTTGATTGAACCAACTAAGTCGTTTTTTCCGTGAAGTTGGTTGCTTCTGGATTAACATCAAGATAATTGATTCCCGTTCAAACAGACGCTACCGTATGTGAAGTGTATCGTTTCGCGATGAACAGGTGGAGGGCCAGGTGTTGGACAACAAGTAGGGTAAATTATAACTTACACTCTTTGCATACTGACCCCATTATATGGAAAATATTCTTTAAAAAATCTCAGCATTGATCGAATTCACGACAGTCATGACGAATAAAAAGTAAAACCAATGGCTCCATCTTCACACTTCTACTAGATTTTATTCTTGAAATTTCCATAAAGTAAAAATGATCAAATGGAAAATTTCAAAAAAATCACGAAACCCCGAGAGACAGAATAAAAAGGCAAGAGCTTCGGACCAACAGGTTGATCAATTTACTTCCAAGCTCTTCGCGATTCCGGACGGCAAGGGAAAAATAACCATCGTGCTGGTCAATACAGCGTGGGTGGACGTTTTACCGATCTCGTGGTCCGTTTATCGTCTCGTCACTTTGGTATTTAGCTGCTCATGAACAACTAATGGGAAGAGGGGAAAAATCAGCTCTCCGAGTGATCGAAGATCTTCCGTCTTTCTCTTTAGAACCTCGAGGCTTGTCGTGCGAGATGATTCTTTTTTTTTTTGCCCTCGATCTTGGGAGAGAAGAGACCACAACTGTCGTGAATGCTGCACGCTGATAGCGTGGGCGAGACCGATCTCTCTTGTCATTTTCTCCATTTTGTTGGTTTCTTTTTTCAATCTCGAAACACATCAAAACCTCCCACGTGTCGCGTGTAAATATTGATCGAATATCAACGCCACCTGCGAGCTCCGCGGTGCCATCTCAAATAATTCTCTGGGTTTATTTCTCGACTCTGTTTTTACCCACCGACGAAGAGAGAGAGAGATAGAGAGCGATCTGTTGCCGCGCGATCCCGAGGTTGAAGAATCCGCACCAGGTGGTCGGGAGGTCTTCCACTGAATATGTACTGTTTTTCTTGTTTTTTTTTTAATTTTTTTTTTCATTTACCAGTCTCCATTACTCCTAGTCGGTATTGCTAGCACGCGAAACCTCACGAATTGCCCGGTGGAAAATGAAAATTCGTTCTGGTACTTTCCGCTCACACAGGTGGCGCACGGAGTCTCTATGACTTCCTGGCCGTCTGTGTGCGATGATTAAGAGTCGCATTCACGAGGATTCAGACGAAGAATCGCTATGAAGATAGATTTTTTATTTTTTCAATCAGAGTTCTCGATCCTCAAGCTTTGGTTTTATTTCTAAGAGCATTTTTTTATGCTGCTATTTGAAAAAAAATTCTCGCGGTTTTTCCAGTTATATCATGTTGATATATCGATTGGCACGTTGCCCGCATGGAAATAAAGTATAGTCGTCATACATGACAATATATAATTCATATATATCATATAAAGCGGCCAAAAATTCGATATCCGATATATATCCATTATATATCTGCCATATATGCAGGAATATATATTGAATATAAATGGAATAAATCCTCAATAGATCTATATACATTTGGGATGTATTCCTTTTATATTTCAAAATATGTGACAGTATATAAACGAAGTATATTGATATTGGATATAGATACTTACAAAATATATCGTGGAAATATATTACTTTTGTTTCTTATATATTTCAATATATCACGATTATATATCCATTTTATATGTTTATATATAAAATCGTATATATCAATTTTATATGTTATACATATAATGGTATATATCAATTATATATGTTACATATAAAATGGTACATATAGGTGTCATATATAGGTGTACGCGCCGTTCGTCTTATCTTCGGAAATAAATGTCAACCGATGGTAAGGTAGGGCCCGAATTGATGTATAATAGTAATTTTGAGTTTTTGTGATGATCAAGATCTATGGATCTCGATGGTAATAGATCATGAATTTAGTTATAAAAAAGGTACTATTATAATAACGTACTAATAATAATCTTTCCGTTAGTATGGTTGATAATAGTGAACGACGAATTGTTGAAAGCGATGCAACTATTAGAACATTTCAATACAAGAATATTTCAAATTGTCGCTGGCGCAATTGTTAGCATCAACGTTCTTAGATGGCCAAGACAGTGGGTCGCGGGTTCGAATCCTGGTCAAAGCAGAAAATTTTAATTGATGGAATCTGTCGCCCACCCATGGCATCTAGCTTAATATGCTCGAATTTCAATTTTAATGGCAAAACAATGTTTTATTATAATTTTAATAAATTAAACTTTCAATTCATATATCAGAAATATAAGAATAATATACTTAACATATATTTTGTATACATACATGGATGTATAATTCATATATGTCAGATTTATAATGGATATATTGCCAATATATAAAAGATGTATATTGGATATATCATCAATATAAATCTGACATACTAGCTTCTATATGAACTATATACAAATAACAGGAAATTTACGACAGCCAAGAGTTCTATATCCCTCATATATAATTGATACATAGCATACATACATTTTATATCCATCATATATATATATCTTAGATGGAAAAATATACTTTTGGCTATACTTTATTTCCATGCGGGTGATAACGAAAATCCAAGTTCACATTGATTTTAAAAAAGATTGAAAAAATTGAGCAAATTGGAGAAATACATTTTTAATTTGCACGATTTTTGGAGTAGGAAAAATGCTCAAAAAATTTGCAATATCTACACTACCGCTTAAAAGTTTGGAAACACTAGCCCCAACTCCGCGCCACACCAAAAGTTTTACTGCACTTTTAAAAGTGAAGATATTTCAATTCAACAAGCGGCGTTTCAGAGGCGACATATTAAGCTTCATTTCGCTATTTAAAAAAAATTGATTTTTCTTGAACCCGGTACGCTCTTTGAAACATGATCGTTATCAAGTTTTTTTTTTAAGTTTTAAGTTTTAGCGCACGACCCATGGAATTTCTTTTAACTTCTTTAAAAAATTTCGTACAATTTTATTTCGTAAGAATGTTCAAATTTTTGTAAAAAAACGACCATGTTTATTGAATGTAGCGTAACTCTAAAACTACTGGGTTTTCGTGAAATCACTAAAAAGTCAAAAAGTTGCATACAATCATTCTAGATTAAATTAAATTTTTCAGAATTAGAAAAAAAAAATTTTGTTCCAAAATTTTTACTGTCAACGAGATATTTTTTATCTTAAAGATTCGAGTCTCCTTCCTCATGACACGGTTTTTTCATCGAAAAATCTCATCTATACGACGTTTTCATTAAAAAAAACCCGTGTAGATGAGAAACGAGCCCCGATTGTTTAAAAAATAAGAAAATTTCTCGTTGATAGGAACAATTTTCGAAAAAAAATTTGAAATAAAATTCTGAAAAAATTTCATTGAATCTAAAATGATCGTATGGAACTTTTTACAGTCTTAGTGATTACGCAAAAATTCAGTAGTTTTAGAGTTACATACTGCAATTTATAAATATGGTCGTTTTTTGCAAAAAATTAAATATTTTTTCGATAAAAAATTTAAAAAACAAAATTGAAGCTTATACTTCCCTCCAAAAGTTTTTCATACAAAAAACAGTTGAACAAATATTTTTATGGGTCATGCGCCGAAATTTTCACGCAAAAAAAAACAGAGAAACGACCACGTTTCAAAGTGCGTGGCGGGTTGAAGAAAAAGAAATTTTTTTTTTTGGAAAAAGCAAAATGAAGCTAAATATGTCTCCTTTGAAACGCTGCTTGTTGAATTGAAATATCTTCATTTTTAAAAGAGCAGTGAAACTTTACGTGCAACGCGGAATCGGGGTGAGTGTTTCCAAACTTTTGAGGGTTTCTAAACTTGATATCAAAATGATTGCTAGAAACTTTTTAACGGGTTACATACACTTGTAATTTTCAAAAAATCGTTTTTTTTTGTATTTTCTGAATATACATATATTGGAGCATACACACTCAAAATTTTATGCCAATCAGACGAATATTTTCGAAGTTATAGACACATTTATGAAGGCGCGTTAGGGAGGCGCGTCTCACAGTCGGGGACTTTAAACGCGTTTTTCTCAAAACTATGTTTTCAAAATCGGTGATCAAGATTTCTCGAAAACGGCTGAACCGATCAGTCTCAAATTTTAACACAACCTTTTTAACTAGATTTTTTAGTAATTAATCGAAGATTTTTTTTCTCCGATAAATATTTTCCATTTTATAAACAATTTAAGGCTTAAATTTTCGTTCAAAATCGAGTCTTTTATTTTGAGAAGTCGCCATTTTGTCAAAAATTATTTTTTCGCTAATTCCTTCGATTAAATACTAGATAATGTATTATATTAACGAAATTTATTTGGTTTTTTCATTTCAGATAATCCGGTCCAGAGATATCGTGATCACCGCAAAATTGGTTTTTTTTGCGGAGCTCTGGGAGATCGGCGATAGCAACATTCGCGATGATTATTTTTACAAATAAAAAATATGTTAATATATTATAAGGTTATTATAATATGTACACCAATTTTCAAATTAATAAATTGAATAGTCTGCGCGAAAAAAATTCTTGAAAATCCGTCTTTTTAAAGCCTTCTAACTGTATGTAAGCCCTTAATTAAACAGTCCTTGCTTTTCTCTTAAACATATCAAATATAAGATTTATTTAACATTGCAGAATTCAATACCCTAAATTTTTCAAACAATTTTATAAAAACTCGAATTATCGAGTCAATGAAATAAATTAGCAAAAGTAAAAATGAATTTGACGCGATAGCTCGACATCGATTTCAGGATGTTTTTTTTTTCATTGATGCGACACAAGGGCCGTGAGAATTTTAAGTATACTTGATGGTAGAACAAAAAGGCATAAAAAATTCCATCGAAGGAGAGAGTCCTGAAGGCTAATAATGCGCAAAGACGCGGTCTCATACGTATATTATATATGGAATAACTAGTGGACAGTGATCGGGCAGAAAATCAGAGTCTTATGCGCGTGTGTGTGACGCCGCAATCGCGTCTCTTTCGTATCCGCGCGGGTCGACAATGAAAGATAATTAAGGGACGCTGGAGTTCGCGATTAAGGTCGCGTCTCTCTCGCGATACACGTCTTTCTCTTTTCTCCGTGCTTAAACATCCGCAAAAAATAAGAACTAAAAATAAAAAACATCCACTAAACAATCGTATAATAGGCTGGGCTCTCTGCTGGCACTTCGATGATAATTAAGATTTTTCAAAACGACGCGAAGTCAAAAAGGCTTAATCACGCGTCCTCTCGTATTTTACTCCCGCAACACTCAAGGAGACTTGAAAAACTTTCTCCAGCATCGCAGAATGAAGCACACCAAGATTTGCCTTTCTACAGGAAACCCCTTTAAGGTAGTCCTCGTTGTACAATCGATGGAATACTGTGAATCCAAAAATTGTTTGCACACCTTTTGAAAGAAAAACTACACTGATATTGTTAATCTGGTACCTTCATTTTTTAAACAGTCATATTGCTCTTATTTGAATTCTTCTAGCGAGAAACAAACTAAGCTTTTGATAATCTAGATTGGATGAAAATTACCAACCTGGATATAAAAAACTGCATAAAAATAAGCCCCTTAATCCATAAATATAAAACCTTTATTCCTTGTGAAATCATTATTATAATGATAAATTATTATTTATTTTAATATTTAATACATATATGGGCGATTCTCCCGAAATACTCATTTTCGCTGTAACCTAGTTGATTTTCAATAATTCCTCTAATTATTTACATTTTTTTTGAAAATCACTTTAATCGTTTTCTTCTCGTGTTTGACCCTTAAAAATGATTCCTCTGGCCTGTAACCTTCGCATCTTCCCATATTGTAATGGTCTAAAAAAATACTTTAAATTAAAAAAAACCGCAAATAACAAATGTTTTCTGAAACTGAACGTAGGTTATAACCTCCTCCTGCAATGAAAAAAAAATAATGAGCACAGATGTATCTCAATAAAAATCGATAACTTTGTAACCTGCCTTACCGTCATTCTACTCAGCCGATAGGAATGAGTCGATATTAGCGCAATAGATAGCGGTAGTTGTTCGGGCGATCGAGAGCAGTCTCTCTCAGATCTAATTAACCGAGCTGACAATTTGTCAAAGTTTCATTTTTCATGTTTGTGACTTTTTTTTCTCAAAACATATAGCTTAGGCATATGTCACAAGCTGGACATATGCCTAAGCTCCCCATATCCTCTGGCAAATGCCATTTACATATTTTCGGCTAAAATAAATCTTGGTTTTTTTTAAATGCAAACTATTGAGCACAAGTTCACCGCTTAAGTTTTGAAGTTAAAAACAACTCGCGTGTCGTATTACGACCTAAAAACCATCAAAATCGTTATTCCTCTGGAATAATTTCTCTGCATCATTCCTCTGGACCAGATCCAGAGGAAAGTCTAATCTACCAGAGGAATCACTCAAACCAAGTTTGGATGGGAAATAAAAATGGGTTTAAATAAAAATAATTCTTCCAGGTTATTGCCATGCCATTTTAAAGTGTTATAACCAAATGTTGCGTTATTTGATGTGTTTGTGAGAGAAAGTAAGATAGTCAGTTTGTATTTGCGTTTCATTTTTTATTATAACCGCCTATAAATGTTCCAATATAAAATATTCCAATAGAACTGAAAATACTGAAATAAACTAATAAAAAACGTTATAGCAAAAGGTTTGCATCATTTCTCTACCTTTGCATTTCGATAAACCCTGCAAAATAGAACGACCAGCTTGTCCAAGTTGTAATGACGTTTAAATATCTTATATTAAGGTCATCAACACTTTTTGAAGTCAAAATGATTATTTAAAAAAAAATGTGTTGTACCTTCGAAAATGAGTATTTCGGGAGAACCACCCATATTAATATTTAATATATTCAAAATTTAATATTAATTATTAAAATAATAAATAGAACAGTTTAATCCAGATTCACCTTCGTCAGCACTAGTCTTATCTTTAAA